>JAANYP010000799.1:60805-112528 GCA_020465985.1 Centrapalus pauciflorus | reverse complement strand
TTCGAGGGTGGCGTTGTTATGTGGTGGAGGTCTCAGGAGAACATGCACGGAGCCAACTGGATTAAGTCCCTATCTCGGGATGAATTCAAAGTTATTTTCTTTCGTCAGTATTGCCCAGCTGATGAAAAGAAGTGTTTGGAAGAGAAGTTGATGTCTCTTACTCAGGGAACCAAATCGGCGACTGAGTATGAGATTGAATTTACTCGACTTAGCCTACTGTCTGACTACCAGGTTGCTACGGAGGAGCGAAAGATCGACCGTTTTCTTATGGGTCTGCATCCCGAGTATCAGAAGTTCTTGAAGCGTCAAAGGTACACCAATTATGCTGATTGTGTTGAAGCTGCTCGAATTCTCGAGCAGGATTTTATTCGAGCTGGAGGAGTTCCTGCTTCATCTATCAACCCTACTTGTCCGTCACCGCCCAAGAAATCACGCACTGGCAGTTATTCTGGATCTTCATCCAGATATTCTCAGCCACAACAGTCTCAGTACCGACAGTTTAGCTCACCTCCGGCGCAGCAAGCTCGTTCTTATACAGTCCATTCTGAGCCGAGGCAGTGTCGCCGCTGCCATAAGTCACACATTGGGCGTTGTAACCCCAATGATGTGAGATGTTACGTGTGCAACAACATAGGACATAGCAGTGAAGAATGTCCTAACAAAGTTAAAGTTTGCAACAACTGTTTACGCCCTGGACATAATGAGCATGCATGTACGCATCCGTTCAGCATAATTTACCCGAGTGCAGAGCATCATCCACGTCTGCAACAACAACAGCACCGACCCCAGCAACAACAACAACAAAGACAAAACCAACCGGCCCGACATAGCACATCACGTGGAGGTTCTAGCCGCCGTAATGAACCAGCACGAAGTCAGAATCGCGCATTCCAAATAACGGCCGAGCAAGCGAAGGAAATACCAAATGTGGTATCTGGTATGTTTCTTGTTAACTCTGTTCCTGCTAGAGTTATTTTCGATTCGGGAGCAAATCGTTCTTTCATATCAAGTACATTTGCATCTAAACTTGGAATTACACCGACTACGCTACCTGTAATTTTTGATATTGAAACGGCTAGTAATGTAAGTGTGTCTACCGATAAAATTTACCGTGATTGCATCATTCTGCTCGACAACTGCACATTTCAACTTGATCTTATTTCGATGGATTTTCACGAGTTCGACGTTATCGTGGGTATGGATTGGCTAGTTCACCATGACGCCAACATTATCTGTAAAAAGAAGTTAATCAAGCTCAATACTCCGGATGGTCGCAGTATCTGCATCTATGGTGACAGAATGAAAGGTGTTTTATGCTTGATCTCGGTAGTGAAAGCCAGGAAGCATATAGCTAAGGGTTGCGTGTCTTACGTACCATATGCAATAGATGCTAAATCTCAAAAGAAAACTTTAGGCGAGGTACCGATAGCCTCAGAGTTTCCCGATTTCTTTCCTGAGGACATCTCTGGACTTCCACCAGACCGTCAGGTGGATTTCAGAATTGATTTAGTGCCAGGCGCGGCACCTAATGCCCGAGCCCCATATCGACTTGCACCTGCTGAGATGCAAGAAATGATGAAGCGATTGCAAGAGTTGCTTGACAAAGGGCTTATACGACCAAGTTCATCTCCCTGGGGAGCTCTTGTTCTTGTCCTTAAGAAGAAAGATGGGACTCTCCGTATGTGCATTGATTATAGGGAGTTGAACAAGGTAACAATAAAGAACAAATATCCGTTGCCCAGAATAGACGATCTTTTCGACCAACTTCAGGGAGCCAGTAACTTGTCAAAGATCGATCTTACATCTGGGTATCATCAGCTCAAAGTTTGCGAAGAAGATGTTCCCAAAACGGCTTTCCGTACCAGATACGGGCATTTCGAATTTCTTGTTATGCCCTTTGGCCTTACAAACGCTCCTGCGGCATTCATGGATCTGATGAACCGTGTTTGTAGGCCAATGCTTGACAAGTCTCTTATTGTCTTTATAGACGATATTCTCATCTACTCGAAATCCGAAGCTGAGCATGATGTGCATCTTAGAGATCTGCTAGAGTTGTTGCGCAAGGAGCGACTTTATGCCAAATTCTGTAAAAGCGAATTTTGGTTTTGACAGGTGCTCACGATCTCGATTTATTCACTTTAAGTTTATCTTTTCTGTGATATCCGGTGAAGGAATCGCTGTAGATCCTTCTAAAATTGAAGCCATTCAGAACTGGGAAGCTCCCAAATCAGTTACTGAGATCCGAAGTTTCTTGGGATTGGAGGGTTACTACCGTTGATTCATTAAGGACTTCTCTAAATTAGCCGTGCCTCTTACTTCACTTACTCGCAAGAACATTCCCTTTATTTGGGAAGAAGCTCAAGAGAACGCGTTCCAAACTTTAAAGCAGAAACTCACCGAAGCACCTATTCTGGCCTTACCCGAAGGCAATGAAGACTTTGTGGTCTTCAGCGATGCTTCATATCAAGGGCTCGGATGTGTTCTGATGCAAAGAGGCAGAGTCATAGCATATGGTTCTCGCCAACTCAAGGATCATGAAAAGAGTCAGCCGACTCATGATCGTGAACTTGCTGCTGTGACTTTTGCATTGAAAACGTGGCGACATTATCTCTACGGCACCAAATGTCAGCTATATACGGATCACAAGAGTCTCAAGTATATTTTCTGCCAGAAGGAGCTCAACATGCGCCAGAGACGCTCCACGGAAATCATCAAAGACTATGACTGTGAAATTCTGTATCACCCCGGCAAGGCAAATGTGGTGGCCGATGCATTGAGTCGAAAATCGTATTCCGCGAAATGTCTCTATACTCTGACTC
Source organism: Centrapalus pauciflorus (assembly GCA_020465985.1). Lineage (NCBI taxonomy): Eukaryota > Viridiplantae > Streptophyta > Magnoliopsida > Asterales > Asteraceae > Centrapalus > Centrapalus pauciflorus. Next base: position 109,709 of record JAANYP010000799.1, on the reverse strand, counting down.
ATACTTCATTTTCATCTACTCTGATCGATGAAATTCTTGCTGCTCAAGCCGAAGCCCTAAAAGAAGGAAACCTCAACTCTGAGGATATGAAGGGGCAATTTCAATTCTTAATCGATAGCCCTCGTGGTTTAAAGCTCTTTAAGAATCGCGTTTGGGTTCCCAAATTTGGTGATATTCAACATAAAATCCTTTCAGAAGCTCACTGTTGTAACTTCTCGGTACATCCTGGCAGCACCAAGATGTACAACGATTTAAAAGCCGAGTATTGGTGGCCTGGTATGAAACGAGACGTAGGCCAATATGTCGATAATTGTGTTACATGCCGATTAGTCAAAGCGGAGCATCAGCAGCCTTATGGCAGTCTTCAGCCTCTACCGATTCCCGAGTGGAAGTTCGATCACATAACGATGGATTTTGTGAGAAAGTTGCCGACTACACGAAGACATCATGATGCAATATGGGTGATCGTGGATCGTTTAACCAAAGTTGCGCATTTCATTCCGATTCGCGAGAATTACTCACTAGAGAAGCTGGCTAAGATTTACATACACGAGATCGTTACTCGACATGGTGTGCCTCTGTCAATTGTTTCCGACCGCGACAGCCGATTTACTTCAAGGTTCTGGACTGCATTGCAAGAAGGATTAGGCACCAAGATCAGAATGAGCACGGCGTATCATCCGCAACCTGATGGCCAAAGTGAGCGCACGATCCTTACACTCGAAGACATGTTGCGGGCTTGTGTTCTCGAGTTTAGTGGTAACTGGGACGATTACTTGCCTCTTGCTGAATTCTCTTACAATAACAGCTATCACTCGTCTATCGAAGTCGCACCTTTTGAAGCTTTATACGGTCAACAAACCAACGACAAGGTCAACGACAAGATCAAAATCATTCGCCAACGACTGGAAACTTCTCAATCTCGACAGAAGTCGTATCACGACCGACGCCATAAGCCTTTATAATTCCAAAAGGATATATATGTCGTATTGAAAGTCTCGCCGATGAAAGGTGTGTTTAGATTCGGCAAGCGTGGCAAGTTAGCACCACGGTTCGTTGGTCCTTTCAAGATCATCGAACGTGTTGGTAGTCAGTCATATCTTTTGGACTTGACGAATGAATTATCCAACATTCACCCCGTGTTTCACGTCTCGCAATTAAGGAAATGTAAGGAAAACGAAGGCGAAAAATGGGCCGACCATCTGACATACAAGATCAATGAGAAGCTGCAATGCGATGAGCCTGAGGTTATTTTAGAGACAAAGATGAAGAAGCTAAGGAATCGAGAGGTGGCAATGGTGTTGGTGCAATGGAGGACTTCTCATGGAACTTCCCAGACCGGGGAATCTGAACAAGACATGAGAGTTCGATATCCGCATCTGTTTGAGTCCTAAGTACTTCGAGGACGAAGTGCAAGCGTGATGGGCTCATACTATAACACCTTGCATCCTTAATTGTGTGTTTATGCTGTAATTTACGTTTTATGATGAAATTGTGGAATTAATGAAATTAATTGCTAAAATATGCAACTAAATGTTGGAAATAATTTTAAAGTTAATTATATGCTAAGGGTTTTAATAAAGCATCAAATTTAATAAAGTGGAACAAAAAAAAATGTTGGTGGCAAATGTGTAAAAGATGAAACTTGCAAATAGATAAAAACCCCAAATGAGAAGCTTAATGCTCATTTTCATCCCCAACTCAAATCTCACACTTCTGCTCCTCCACGGTTCATCACCATCATCATCTCAGGATTCACCCATTTGTGCAAATAATCAAAGATTCAAGCTATAATCAAACATCAAAGCAACAATCTGCAAGATTCTTGAGGTAATTCTAACTATTATTCTTTCTTTGGTTCAAAATGAAGCCTACGACTTCTTATGCATACCAAACCCAAACCAGAATTTTAGACGTCAAAATCTAGCAATGTTTAGTATTAAAAAGTTGAAATTAAACTCATGCATGCTATATTTATGAACTGAACTTGAAGAATATGAATGTTTTGTGACTTGGGTGTTTGCGTGGGTATATAATACCGAAACCATGAAGGTTTCGGTATATATATATATATATATATATATACCGAAACCCATGATGTAAACTGAAACCTTCTGTTGTACCGAGGCCTAGCTAGACTACCGAAACCTTTACTCAAAATACCGAAACCCACATAGTGTTTCAGTAAATACCGAAACACCCTCCTATATACCGAAACCCACCACCTCACGAGACATAAAGGTTTCGGTAATAATGTTGAAACCCGCTTGGTAAATACAGAAACTATTTGAATTCCGAAACCCCCCAACGTTAATACCGAAACCATGAAAGGTTTCGGTAAGTACCTAAAACTCTAGAAACCTACAGAAAGTATGGAGTTGTACCGAAACCTTAGAAAGGTTTCAGTAATTTGTGAAGCCCACCGAAAACATATATAAGTTTCTGTAATCTTGAATATACCTAGACAAATTATAGACACAAAATTCATAGACACAATGCATGCATGGGAAGGTGTGCGTGGGTGTGCCATGCACAAACAAGAATTAGTAGCTCATTAATATATGTAAAGGTTAGAGTGTGTACGATATATATATATATATATATATATATATATATATATGTGTATATATATATATATATATATATATATATATATATATATATATATATATATATATATATATATATATATATTGCATAAATTAAATATGTTTTAGGTGTGTAGTTTTTATAAATAGAAACATGTTTGGGCCCAATTAAGTGGTCAATGACCAAACTTAATTGCATTCTAAAAGCTGCAAAATATTTAACAAGAAATTATGGTTTGGAGTCCTTGGATTTTAAACTAGATCGCTGTAATATTAAATTACAGACACTTCATTGTACGCCGGATATTAGATTAAAGCATATAGTTCGGTTACGAGTCAAAGCTTATTTAAAGAGTCGGCCTTCAGAAATAATGCAAAGCCATAATAAAGCCTAGATAAGCAAGTGCAAGCATTTCAGCGCAATTTAAAAGCATAGAAAAGCCGGTGCAAGCATTTTCAGTACTGTGAGTAACAGTTATTCTTGTTTACATGTTTTATATGAAATTGAGACATAAATTGCTTCTATATGATTTCTTTGGAATTCAATAGACTTTTGTGAGTGAAGGCGAACACTGTGGTACAGGCGATACCCAGCTTAGCCGGATCTTACACCTGATCTATTAAAGTGCATAATATACTGTTATCTGTTTATTGTTCTGCATATCATACAACAAGCTTTGTTTGAGCGTTTCTTTGTGCATTTTCATAAGCATTATACATAGCAAGCAAGCAATTCTGATGCTCACCACTATCCCAAGCATTATGCGGGTAGCTAGCCCCGTATCACCGACTGATCATGGGAAGCGGTAACCCCTAGTGGTGGCATCTCCTTTCTGCGGGAAATGTCTCAATTGTGCAAGCATTCTTTCTAGGTATTAAGCAAGCAAGCAAGCAAGCATAACATGCCTTTATAGGCACTTTCGCCGCATATTTTACATGCATTCATGAATATCTGTTTACTCACTAAGCAATTAGCTTACAGTTGCTACTCACAATTTTTACAGGAAAAGGTAAAGAGCAAGCTGGACCTTCTGCTTAGGTCTATTATCTGATCAACCCAGAGGACTTAACTCACTTTCAGCTTGTGGCATAGCTTTATGGTGCCTTGGGATCTGGGTAGCTGCTTTTAATTATATTGTGATGTAATAGCAATTTAGTACTGTAACCTTGTAGCACGTGTAGTGCATGACATATTGTAATATTTATTTAGATTTATGCAAGCTTTAGACTTTTTATTTTGTTTATGGCTATTGTTATTATTCCTGGGATAAGCAAGCGTGATTAAAGCAAGGATGTGACTCATATGACCGGACAAAGAGACACACTCACGAACTTTGTAGAAAAGTTCCGTGGGACGGTCAAATTTGGAAATGATCAGTTTTGTCCGATCAAAGGATACAGGAGTCTCGCATACGACAAAATTACCATTCAGAATGTTTTCTACATTGATGGTCTTGGACATAATTTGTTTAGCATTGGACAGTTGTGTGATAAAGGATTGGAAGTCAACTTCAAAGCCAATCGGTGCAACATCAGAACCGGGGAAGGTAAAGAAATACTGGCAGGAAACAGGAAAACCAATCTGTACTCCATTGACCTAGCCTCTATTAATCTGAAGAAAGATGTCTGCTTACTGTCAAAAGCTACATCTAAAACAGCATGGCTATGGCATCGTCGCCTTTCACATCTGAACTTCAATGAATTAACCAACCTAGCAAAAGGCGGGTTAGTTAAAGGGCTACCAACTCTCAAATTCCAAAAGGAGTAGTTGTGTGCCGCATGTGAAAAAGGAAAGATGACAAGAGCTTCACACAAATCCAAATCCGAACACTCATCAATGAGAGCACTGGAATTACTACATATGGATTTGTGTGGACCAATGAGAGTACAAAGCATTAATAAGAAAAGATACGTATTGGTGATAGTTGACGACTATTCACGTTACACATGGGTTTTCTTCCCGAGGTCCAAATCATATGCTACCGAAATCATCATAGACTTCATCCGGAAGTGAAGTTGCAACTTAAAATTCAATCAATCCGCTCAGATAACGGAACAGAATTCAAGAACAAATCGGTTGAATCATTTTTGAATTCTGTAGGAATCACACATCAGTTTTCAGCTGCTAGAACTCCACAACAGAACGGTGTCGTTGAACGAAGAAATCGGACACTAGTGGAATCAGCTAGGACGATGCTGGCGTATTCCAATCTACCGTTATTCTTATGGGCCGAAGCAGTTGCAACAGCTTGTTTCACACAGAATCGTTCAATCATCAATAAAAGATTCAGAAAGACTCCTTATGAATTAATAAATAAACGAATACCTAATATTAAATTTTTCCATGTCTTTGCATGCAGATGCTTCATTCTAAATGACAAAGACAACCTTTGAAAGTTTAATCAAAAGGCAGATGAAGGTATATTCATAGGCTATTCAAAGGAGTCAGTCGCTTTCCGTGTTTACAACAAGCGAACCAAGACAGTCAACGAGAGCGTCAACGTCAAATTTGATGAAGGAGTGGTAATGGCTTCTGAACATACCAGTTCAGGACCCGAACCTAACAAGCAGACTTCAATGGAGTCACCTGAACAGAATGCTGAAAATTCTGAATTACATAAATTGTTTGAGAATTTTTATGAAGACTACCTTGAGAAGCCTAACCCTAATGTTCTAAATTTAGTGCCTGACAGGAATACTGAAGATCCCGTCGTAGTCTCTGATCATTCTCATCAACAAGTATCAAAAGAAACTGGAGAAGCCTCAACAACAGATGTACACTTGCCAACTGAAAGTGTACAACCCATTGAACCTCCAGAATCTTCTGAAACCCCCTTAACATCCGAACATTCAGAAGCTCCTAACTCAGATATCCTACCAACTACATCTGAAGCAATCCTCCGACCTACATATTTAGACCGTAATCCCAATCAAGACCACATCGAACCGTTTCCACATACCTTCAAGTGGACTAGAAATCACCCAATAGAAAACATTATTGGTGATCCATCTGCTTCAGTCCAAACCAGAAGAGCCACAGTAAACGAGTGCCTATTTTCAAATTTTCTAAGCAAAATAGAGCCTAAGAATGTGAAAGAAGCACTTCTAGACGCTGATTGGATTGTTGCGATGCAAGAAGTCAGTTCGAACGGTGTCTGGAGACTTGTTGAGCGCTCTAAAGACAAATCCATCATTGGCACGAAGTGGATCTTTAAAAACAAGAAGGACGAACATGGAGTAATCATTCCAATAAAGCTCGCCTCGTTGCCAAAGGATACAGTCAACAAGAAGGGATTGACTACGATGAAACGTTTGCACCTGTTGCACGAATAGAAGCGATTAGAATATTTTTAGCTTTTGCCGCTCACAAAAACTTTACTATTTATCAAATGGATGTTAAAACTGTGTTTTTAAACGGGGAACTAACCGATGAAGTATATACATATTAGCCTGAAGGCTTTACTGATCCTTCGAAACCTGATCATGTATATATTTTAGACAAGTCACTGTATGGCCTTAAACAAGCATCGCGTGCTTGGTATGATGAACTTTCAACATATCTATTAAAATGTGGATTCAACAAAGGTGCATTTGACACAATCCTGTTTATAAAACGTCAGGGGCCGGATATTATAGTAATACAAATATATGTATATGACATAATATTTGGGTCTACAAATCCTGAATTTTGTAAGAAATTCGCATTTTTAATGTCCCAAAAATTCGAAATGAGCATGATGGGAGAAATAAATTTTTTCTTAGGATTACAAGTTAAACAATTGGCAGATGGTATTTTTATTAATCAGTCAAAATATATACAAAACATGTTAATGAAATTTAACATGGTTAACAGTACTCCTATGAAAACTCCCATGGCTCCGGATTCAAAGTCAAAACTCGATCAGGACATTTTGGAGAAACCTGTAGATGTGACTCATTATCGAGGTATAATTGGGTCATTAATGTATTTAACAGCAAGTAGACCGGATATTATGTTTGCTACATGTGTGTGTGTGCTAATATCAGGCGAATCCTAAAGTATCACATTTAACAGCTGCAAAAAGAATTTTAAGATATCTCAAGGGAACTCCAAACCTTGGTTTGTGGTATCCCAGAGAATCTTCATTTAATCTAACTGCTTTTTCTGACGCTGATCACGCAGGTGATAAGATGGACAGAAAAAGTACGTCTAGAGCAGTACAATTCTTAGGTGACAAACCCGCATGCTGGTCATCCAAGAAACAACACTGCGTTTCATTGTCTACAGCTGAAGCAGAATACGTTGCTGTTTCATCATGCTGTTCTCAGGTGTTGTGGATGAAAAGCCAACTGCGAGATTACGGGTTTACACCACAGAAAATACCTATCTATTGTGATTCTCAGAGCGCAATAGCTATTGCATCAAATCCGGTGCAACATTCAAAAACAAAACACATTGACATTCGGTACCATTTTATAAAGGATCATGTTGAGATTGGAAATATAGAATTATATTTTGTTCCTACTGAATATCAACTAGCTGATTTGTTTACCAAAGCGTTAGATGAAAAAAAGTTTAATTTTTTGGTATACAAATTGGGTATGTTGAATCGTTAGATTTAATAATTCAGTAGTTTCAATCTATAATTTTAAATTTACAATTTTTAATTGATTCTAATCTGATGTTAGATTCTTGAATTTTAAAAGTTCAAATTTTTTGGAATTTAACAAGATCTGGATTGTCATGTGCAGGGGGAGCAGAAAATGAATTTATCTGATTTTGAGAAAATCTGATAAAATTTATCTGCTATTTTGTAGGGGGAGCTGAGTTGAGAAATATGATATACATTTGAGGGGGAGCAGCATTCAGAAATTAAAGGGGGAGCATTTTAATATTTTTTAAATTTTTTTGAGTTTAATAATTTTTTGTTTTTTGTGTGTTATTTTTTTTATTTTTATTGTGTGTATTTTCAATTTTTTTAAGTCTATTTTAAATTTTTTTTTGAAAATCAGAATTTTTTGTTATTTTAGTTTTGCTTTGTTGAAATTTTTGTTTTGAAAAGATATTGGGTAGTGTTGATTAAATGGGTTTAAAATTGATGCCTCACAAAGAGAACTGGGTCTTGGGAATGAGGGCTTGCCCACCTTATTATTAACATTCTTTGGATCGATGGGTAGCCAAACCGTGAGGCGAAGAACTCTTTCCCTTCCACCTACCAGAACCCATCATCCTTCTCACCTGTGCCTCTTCTTGTTCTGCCCCTGGGGTTTTTTCCTCTGGACACCCATTGTAAGGCGGTTAAATTGAAAATCAATATGGGTCGGGTAACTTCTTCTATAAATTTGAAATTCAAATTTCAAATTTTCTTTTCCAGCAACCGACTATTCATCATCTTCTTACAATAGCTTTCTTACCCACTAAGCAAACTCAAAACCCAATTATCATCGACTGAATCAAGATTTCTTTTCATCATATTGTGAGTAAATATTGTTTTTGTTGCTTTTGTTTATTGTGTTTTTTACGTAGTTTATTTCAGTATTGAAATATATGAGTAACTGTGCTAGTATATTTTTCGTATTTGAATGTTCATGGTGATTCATCTTTTTGTTCATGAAAATGAAATTAAATGTGTGGTATGTTTCGGTTTATGAATGTGAACATGAATCTGAAATTTCATAGTTCAAATCAAACCACACAAACAGAAATTTCGATTTTAGTTTCAAACACCTTCGTGTTCTTCATGTTTCTGAAATTTGAATTTTTAACAACTTTATTGTTGTTTTTACTCAAAGTTCAGTAAATCAAATGTGTTTGAAATTGATTTTCGAGTATGGTTCATAATTTTTATCGGTGAAAATGTTCCTGGAATTAAATTTTTAAAAAATAATTTCAAGAACATTTTCTCGAATAAAGGTTAACTCGAGAAATTATTCTGTTATGTTCGAGTTGAGTAATATGGTGATCGAGAAAATCTGAGTGTTATTCGAGTTGACAGTCTCTTTAATCGAGAAACTCTGAGTGTTATTCGAGTTGACAATCACTTTAATCGAGAAAAATCGATTTGTTACTCGAGTTGAACAGTTTGACACTTAGAATATTTCAGAACATGAGTCTCGAGTGATACATTTCCCGAGAGACCTTAAGTTTCATTCGAGTTGGACTAATTGATCATTCAAGAAACATCAGGACTTAATCGAGAATTTTCATATTCTATTCGAGTTTAGTCAATATACATTCGAGTTTATTCAAATTTAATTCGAGTTGCACCAAGTATTATTCGAGAATCATCAAGTTTTATTCGAGAAAGGATATAATTGATTCGAGTTGATGTGTAGGCTAATTCGAGTTGTTTTCAAGAGTCATTCGGGTCGTTTAAAGAGTCATTCGAGATACAAACCGTTTCATTCGAGTTTCTATTAAATTTTTTTCTAAGTGTTGGATTTTTAATGTTTTAAGAAGAATGTGACATCTTTTCAAGAAATTGTTTTAAATTTGTGTTTTTCTAACATTGGTCTCTGAACGATTGACTCTGGAATCTTGTCAATAATATTTTATTATTGTCCGGAATCCCGATGCCTTAAACAGAAAATCACAAATTTTTATAATTTCTGACAAAATATTATATTTTTCTACTTTGTATGAGTTCATTTGTTTACCTGCATTGTCTAACATGATTCTTATTTGTGTACAGGTTTCAAATGGCATCTCCAAATCATTCCCAGAATTCTAATTCATCCAATTCCCATTCATCCTCCAACCATACACTAGTATCTACACCCGTCCGATCAACTTCAGTTGCAAGACCTTCACCTTCAACCATCATACCTGATAACCAACTTGTTAAACCCAAACATTGCCTGCCTTTCGAAGACAATAACCGTCGTTTGGATACAAAAGTCATCAAGGTCAGTCACCCCATCATAGTAGATATTCTCAAAGGCCATCCTTTGGGATATCTTCTCCAATAAAACCTTCAATCCCACAAGTCTACCTTCAACAATTTTGGCATACAGTCAAATTTGTTCCTGCTGATGGTAACCACCATTTCAAAGTTACCATTGATGAATACAAATCCAAAATTACTCTAGCCAGACTTCGCCACAACTTGTTTCTCCCAAGACGGATAGATACACTTAACTTTCCTGAGTTAGCTGATTTTGAAGACTTTGTTTCTGATGAGGAGCTAGTTCATGACTTAATATGCTTGGGCTATTCAAAGCCACTTCCTAAGAGCTCCAAGTTTCATCGTAATGGCTTAAATGGAGAATGGTACACTTTATTCGGTATCATAAATAGATGCATGACGTCTAACCATACAGGAATAGACAGGTGCAACATTCACTGTCTAAGGATCTTCCATGGTATTGCTTTCAATAAGCATTATGACTATGCTCAATGTATCTGGGAAGACCTCAAAGAGATTGTACTGGCTAAAACAACGAACAGATCAAGGAAGTTTGTTCCGCTTCATAGGTTCATTCAAATCTTAATCCGAGGGATCCTCAGAGCTAATGAGAATATACCGAAAAGAGCAAACTCACAACGATGTCCAGACTACGTGATGATGAGTTTACATGAGGTGCCGGATTCTCCCAATGCAAATATAATGCCAATTCCGGAATCTTTGTTGAAGTATGCAGATCCAGAAAGTGAGAATGTGAAGATGTATAAGATATATCATGCTCCAATAGAGACCCAAGAACCGGGTTCTCTTACCCAAGGAGTGATAGGGAGAGAGGAACTTCAGCAAGGGGCTGAAGTTCAGGGATGCCTACAGGTGAGTGAGGGAGTAGAAGTAGTGAGGGGTGGTGAGGAAGAAGCGGGGAGTTCTGATTCTGAGCGTACATTGTCAAATATACAAGAGGGAGAAGAGGAAGGAAATGATGATGATGATGATGGTGATGATGGTGATGATGGTGATGATCATAATAAGGGAGGAGCTGCTTTGATGGATGTTGTTCAAATTGCTCAGGAGAGTGTGTGGGATGTACTTAACCTAGAAAGCCGGGATTTACCCACATCTGCTGTTAGCCCCCCTCTGGGAATTAGCATTGAAGAGGTCAGTATCTCACTGACAAGTGCACACCCCACCATCCACTCAGTCTCCTCTCAACAGGAGACTGTTTCATTTGAGCACCGGGATGAACCACAAATTCTATCCGATAGTCATTTGGACTTGATGGATATTGAAATAAGTACACAACTGCCCGAGTGTACAAATTTCATTCAAGCACAGAGTCTAGAACAAGTACAGCTTAGGACACATGAGTCAACTTCATCTGTTGAAGTAAGTGCGGTTGAACTAGTGTTCCTGCCGGAACATCCTTAGCTTCGGAAGCATTTGTTGCTTCGTCGCTTGAAGAGGGTGGAAGTCCAGTTAGAGCGACAACAATGCCAACTCTAAGTACTGGCCACACAGAAGTTCTTTTCACAAGTTCAACTGTTGTGACAACTGGAAGTCTGAGTGACCCAGTGGTGAATCTTTCCCCTTTCGTAACCGAGTCGTCACTAAACCAAGCCTTGAATGCAGCTGTGGCAGGAGTGAACAGTCATGTCTCTGCTCAGTTATCAGAAGTAATGGCACAAATGTCCAACATTCATAAGTTTTTGAAGGGTAAATCAGTGGCTGAAGAATCTGTCAAGCAATCCGATCCACATCAAGCAATAGATGAATTGAGGGAAGAGCTGAAAGATTTCGTTTTTGAACAATTTGACGAAATGAGAGAAAGAATGATCAGTTTGGAAAGTACGGTGATTACTGCTCTGGGAAATCTATCTGAGAGGGTTGCGGTTGTAGAGGAGACGTGTAAGGCGCAAGCTTCATCATTTAAACGTAAGCATGATGAGCATGATGAAGACTCCGATGATGCTCCTCATGAGGGGGAGAAGAGGAGAAAGCTTGCAGAGCCTACACCAGGACTTCTAATGATTACATACCCTGAAAAGGAGACAGAGGTGAAAAAAAAGGAAGCAGGGAGCTCAAAAGAACCTGCTGATGTACAAAGTGAGCTGGGATTGATTCTTCATGAAGATGTTCCAGTTCCTTTGAACATTGAGTCCAATATCTACAACTTTGAGGAATATAATGAGTCAGATGATGACGATCAAGTGGTTAAGGAACAAATGTTGATGATTCATGGTGTAGAAGGAGAGAGAGAGGAGTATGTTGAGTTATCGGAGGATGATGATGTTATCACTTTGACTGAGATTGATTTTCAGGGTGAAAGGATTGAAGAAGAAGAGGAGTTAGTTCAGGAAATTTTGAAAGAGTCTATACCGACACCGGCGGTTGAAAGCCTGAGGTTGTTATTCAAGTGAAAGAGGAAGTTGAAGAGTTTCCAATAGAAAATGTGATTGGTCAAGAAAGAGTTGAGTTGAATGAAGTGGAGTTATGGAAAGATTTTTTAACGAATATATTCTCGCAGATGAGTCGCAGAAACAACACAGACTCAGATTTGAAGCCCAACAGGTGGTGCAGAGGGAAATAAGGGATATGCTCACATTATTGAACAAGGATGAGATAAGTAAAAAGAAAGTTAAAAAGTTTTGAGCTATCTGCGAAACGATCAGCTGAGTTCATCAAGAAAAGGAACAAATTGCCATATCTTGAAGACATTTTGGAGAAACGAATTTTTTGTAAGAAACAAGCTCCTTGTTCATTTCTTAAGTTGTTTAGGGTTTTGGAGCCGAACATGCCAAATCTTGTTAATTATGCAAGTTTTCTGAGGAACAAGACTCAAGTGATTGATAAAGTGAAGAGTGAGTTCAGGATAGTTGATTTAGTCAAAATTGAAAAAGACAGATTCGTTCAGATCTTCTATCCTACATTCACTGTCACAAGGGTTGATGGAAATATCTACACATTCACTGAAGCAGATATGTTTAATATGCACCTGGTCGATATTGAAGATTTATTTGATGAGTTGTGCAGAAATAAGAGAAATGAGCACTGCAGATTTGCATTAAAGACAATTTTCCACTTCATGCATACCAAACTGGTATTAATGTCTGTGCAAGATCTGCAGATTGGTGTTGAACGAGGGATGAGAAAGATTAACATCACAGCTCCAAACAGAGATATCAAGTTTGCTGGAGAATTAAAAGAGTTTCAAGTCATCATGGTAAAGCATCCTGCAGTAATGTACAAAGACAGAAACAAAAAGCTAAGAGCCATGAGGAGTGTTGAACTAAACAAGTTTTCAGATGGTACGCTACATAAAGTGTTAAATGGTTTGAAGGGAAAGCTGGCCTCGGATAGAAAGAGAAAAACTAAGAGAGGAGATTTGTCTGTTAATGATAGAAGACTGATGGTAGAGTTTATCTCAAAGATTGTATGGAGGCTCTCAGACCGAAAGAGCATCAGAAGATTTGAACAGAAGCTTGGTTTATCAACCTGAAGACTTTGCATATTCCATCAAAGGGGGAGATTGTTGGAATGTATTTTTGTTGATGGAATACAAAGTATAGGGTCTGTTTTGTAATTAGCTAATAGTTGTATAAATGTATATAAATAGAATGCTGACTTTCAAAATAGATATCTCTGACAGTTATATTTTGCATGCATAGAATTCAGAGAAAGAGGTACTGTACACGAAGATTCCATTTCATCATTTTGTAATCATCAGATCTGCAATATAATCATTTGGTTAGTTTTGATTCCAGTTATTGTTCTTGATAATTTGATATTATTGTTTGATTAATTGAGAAACTACAATTCACAAACTGTTGGTATATCGAAAGTTATTGCTCAATCTTGGTCAACTGAGAAGCTTCAGGCTCTATATGACAGAGAAAAAGAAAAAGAAAAAGCTTCCACAGCCTCCCAACAAGTCCAAGATCCACAAGAACTAGCTCAAACTATTGCTGATGTTCCTCAACCTGAATCTATCCAACAAGCAAAGTTTGATCAAGTTAAGAGAGTGTTGTTTGATCAACAACTGCAAAAGGCTATGGAGATTGAAAAGACCCTTGATCAGCATGACTTCTCCAAACCTCCAATTACTTATTGGTATGCTAAGTCAATGGATGACATTGATTTAGTATATCATTTTGTAATCAAAAGAGAAGCTGGTCCAGAAGAAGAATACAAGAGCCTAATCCAACTGGTTCAAAGATTGACTAGAGATGAGATGACACAAATGCATAATATTGGAACTGCCAGTCACTCTAGGTCACCAATTGTATGGGTTCAGACAAATTTGGAAGATCTCAGAAGCATTTTTGATCCAGAATCCACCAGAGTGGATATAGAAGCTGCCAAGAAAATGAAGATTGCACAGATTGATTTATATGCCAAATCGATGACATATAGACTCAAGCTTGCAGACAGATCCAACAGACTCTACAATTTTGAATTCCTTGATTTGACAAAAGCATGGCTACTCCAGATGAGCTCTATGAAGATTGAATGTGATAAAGTGGAGTTAAAGAGAGAATTCATAAAGGCTATAAGGCAGAAACTTTCACAGTTGTAAGTTTTTGGATGCCTTAGTTTATATATAACAGTTTTACTTTGCTTTATTTCCTTATTTGTATAGATACTTAAAGTCTTGTGTAAAGAATTTAAGTTAAGGGGAGATTGTTGGGAAATAATCTAAGTATGTCAAGCTGTTAGTTAGATTTCTCAAGCTGTTAGTAGTATTTCTATGTAATTACAAAGTTCAAGCTGCCAGTTCAACAACTCAAGCTGCTAGTTCAAAAGTTCAAGCTGCCAGAGTTACAACTTCAAGCTGCTCAACAGATTGATAACAGAAAGTGCTGAAATTCAGGAAGTGATATATATTTCAAGATTTGAAGATCTTCCAAGCATATCTACTACCAGAGAAATCAGAGTCTGTCAAGGAAACAAATCAGAAGGCTATATATATAGATAGACTAGGTCTTTCTATTGTAAGTGTGTGCAAATCCTGTAATCGTGGTGCTTTATTGTAATTGCTTTCTGATAAGTTTCTCAAGCCTCTAAGGTTGTAAAACCCTAAGAACAATTAGTGTTCTTCGTCTAATGAAACAGATTAGAGGTGATTGTAATAAGAGATTTTGGCAATATAAAGGTTTTGATATTGGTTATATTTATTTGAATATCTGTTCTTTATTGTTCTGAAAGTTTTCTTAAAACAGTTAAGTGTTATTCCGCGAACTTCTTAATTGGACTTTGATTCAAAACAAGGTTATTGGTTTAAACTCTGAACTATTAAAACCAGTTAATCTTAGGTGATTTTGATGCTGACATTGTTTGTGTGTTTTGAATTGGAACCATAGGTTCCAATTTATAGAGTGTGAAAAGAATTCAAAATGATGAAAAAGTGATATTTGATCGGCAGTTGAGTATAAATTTGGACAACCATGGATGTAAAAGCTGCAATGATTATGTTTGTTGATGGTTTTTAATATTAAATGTAACAACATAACTTTTGATCTAGTCTTAAATTCAGTATTTGAACCGATAATGTAATATTATTACATTATTTGAATTATAATTTAATTAAGTTATGAAATATTTAATTAAATTATATAAATATTTAAATTACGATTTAATAAATTATTAAAGATAATTAAATAAAAGAGATATAATATACAAAAGTAATAGTGGGTTAAGTAGCAAATATAACTAAATGAAGTATATAAACGTGATTAAGACCATTTAATCACTCTCCACTCTCTCTCTACTCTCTCTCTACTTACTCTCTACTTTCTCTCTCTACTCTCTCTACTCTCTCTCTAGATTTCTCACAAAATTCATCAATCTTTCTTTGCAAACAAATTGGAGTATTAATCAAAGAAGAATTACAGGATGTGATAAACAACAACAATCTACAACGAATTCGAGGTAAAAATCGATTTCTTAAGTTTCCTTATTTTTCGATTTTGAGCAATAAATTCGAATTTATTATTTTTATGTAATTTAAAGCTATTTTGATTAAGTTTTAACTAGATTTTGATAGATTATGTATAATATAATCGAACCTAGGATTAATACTTATCATATTCGTGATTTATGACTTAGAAATTCATGTATTTAAAACTGTAAATATGAACAAATTCGAGATGTCAAGAACAAACTCGAAATACATAGAACAAAGTCGATTTTTAGCTAAATTCGAACATAAATTCGAATTTGACCACAAATTCTAGATATAGATTTCGAGTTTAGCCTTAAAATCGAAATGAGATTCGAATTTAAGGATTAATTCGAATTTAACCTCACTTTTCGAATTTATATTTTCAAATATAATCCCTATATTCGAATGTAACTATTAATTCGATTTTAATCCCATATTCAAATGTAGCATTCGAGTTAACCATATAATTGAATTTAATGCCTTCGAATTTACATACATATTCGAATTTAATATATAAATTCGAAACCATTCCCAAAAATCGAATATATTGAATAAAACACTTGGACAACGCATAAAATGACAACATAATTAGCAAAATGATTATATAAATTAATATATATATATATATATATATATATATATATATATATATATATATATATATATATATATATATATATATATATATATATATATATATATATATATATATATATAGACCTTTGAGAATTTATGAAACAAAGAATATTAATGAAAGATGATTTATGAATAAACAAGTTATCAGAATCAGATAAAATAAAGATTTTAAAGATAAAAGATGTTGATATTGACAAAAGATTGTTATGATAATTCTGGACAGGTTCAGTGAAATTCTGAACATTTAGTTAAAGATTTAAAGCGGGTCAAAGATTTGAAGTGACAGAGAACAGACTGACAAAGATAAAATCCTGAGATAACTCAGGTGGCAGATTTTATATCTGTTTGATAAAGACCCAGATCTGTGAGTTATAGATATTCAGATTTAACATGCTTGAATTTCCGGTTGAGACATATTGTTGATGCTAGATTGATTTGACATTCATATTATCAGTTGGATTGTGACATGTGCACACCATGGTTGGGTGTTGCCCAGTGGATCATGATAGCTATTTGACTTATCATTTCATATGATATTGCTTTTACTGTTCATTTTAGATATTGCTTTAAGATTACTGCTATCATGACTTTGAATACGTATGCTTCATCATTGCATATACTTGACATATTGATTCAGCTTGATTAGCCTTCATTGGTCTATTATTCTAGACCTGGCTATTTCACCAGTTCTATTGAACTTGGTAATGACCTCCGATGTTCCGCCACGTTGATTTACTGGTAGCTAGCCCAGTATGTGGCTGATCCCCACGATTTAAGCGTGAGTGTGGCTTGAGCATCATCCGACTCTATGACTTCTATGTCTCAATCATGAGGGCTGAAACGGCAGCCAAGACATATCACGCTAGACTAATGATCCGTTTGACATTGTAAGTTAATTTGAAAATCTATTTACTCACTAAGCATTGCTTTCGGTTGCTACATTAATATTTTTACAGGAAAAGATAAAGGAAAGTCACCTGCCGGACCTAGTTCTTAGGTCTTACAAAGATCAAGACAGAAGTTCCATAGACCTCTACTCAGCAACCCTTTTGGTACTAATTGGATGATGATAATATGATGGTCTGGGTAGATTTATCTTGATTATATGATGATATGAATTAGATTAGACTTGTGCCCTTTATAAGTTTAATTTAAAAACTTAATCTGTATTAAACTTAAATCCTAATATGTTTGTACTGTAATTTATAATTCCGTAATTAATTACTCTATCTTAGTTTGATTGATATCGTATTGCATAATGTGGGACCTAGACTCGTGACTACTGCCCCGTAAGGGGTGGTCTTCACAGGATGGTATCAAAGCCCATAGTTTGAGTGAATCAAGTATTACGTGAGTATACTTGATCTCAAACTGAAGCAATACATATGTATCAATCATTTAGGTGGTTTGAACTGGATAGGATGTACTGACTGTTAGGATGGGAAAAAGGGTACATAGATCTAAGTCTATAAACTGATAGTTATATGATTTTAATTTTCAGTTAAGATGTTAGGATCAGGATCAGGTGACATACCAAACAACATGACTCCACAACAAATGTTTGAAATGATGCAACAATTATTAGCCCAACACTCCGAACAACAAAATAATATTATGCAAGAACAGTTTCAGGCCAGAGATGAGGCCGAAGCTAAAAGACGTGAAGATAAAAAGAATAAAAGAAAAGAAAAGCAAGTCCAGAATAATGACTCTGATTCTGATAACTCGAACCCTGAAACCCAAGTTGTACAGCCAAAAGGCTGTAAGTTCAAAGATTTCAAAGTCAGCGGTGCCCTGAACTTCGAGGGTACAGTTAATCCAATTCAGGCGATGGATTGGATCAGCCATACTGAAGAGATCTTTAGAATCTCTGACTGCTTAGATTCAAAGAAAGTAAGTTATGCGTCTGCGTTGTTTGTCGGCGCTGCCCGTGCTTGGTGGAAGACTCAGAGGAGCATTTATGGCGAAGAAGTTATTCAGACTCTAGAATGGGAGCAGTTTTTGGACATGTTCAACGCAAAGTATTGTCCGCTCGATCAACGAGACAAGATGGAGGTTCAACTGATGCAGCTGACTCAGGGAACCAAGACTGTTGATGTATATGAACATGAATTCTCGCGACTCTGCGGCTACTCCTCGTATCAAGTAGCTACTGAGGAACGAAAGATGAATCGATTTCGCGGAGGACTTAACCCGAGATACCGACATCCGATGAGCGCGATAAAGTATAAGTCCTATCTGGAAATGGTGGAAGTGGCCAGACAGATCGAGAGAGGATACTTGGAGTATGGAGACTAACTCTATGCTCCATCAGCAAACCCGACATGTCCATCTCCTCCGAAGAAACATAGATTCGGCAGATTCTTCAGGCCAAACAAATCTCAGTCCCAGCAATCTCAGCAATCCCAACTGAAAGCTCAAGCCTACTCGCTTACGAATGAACCTCGATTTTGTAAAAGATGCAGAAAGTCACACATGGGACTATGTAATCCAGACGACGTCACATGCTTTGCTTGCAACAGAATTGGTCACAGTAGCGAAGAGTGCCCTCAACGAGGACTCGGATGTGCGAAATGTGGGAAACGAGGACACTTCATGTATCAGTGTCGCAGCGGGCAACGTGGTCAGACACAATGGTCAGCTGGAGGATCTACTATGAAAAGTTCAGCTGCAACACCAATAGCAAGAACTCGCGCATTTCAGATAACAGCCGAAGAAGCAAAAGAAACACCTGACGTGGTTACCAGTACGTTCATGCTTAACTCAATCCCTGCCCGTGTATTATTTGATTCCGGTGCTAGTCGTTCTTTTATATCGACTTCTTTTGCGCAAAGATTATCAAAATCTCCATCGAAGCTTCCCGTGATACTTGATATTGAGACAGCCAGTAACAATTATGTTATGGTTGATTCTGTTTATCGAAACTGTACTCTGCTTATTGACAATATCGTGTTCAACCTCGACCTTATCCCGATTTCGTTGAAAGAGTTCGACGTCATCATTGGCATGGACTGGCTAATGAATAACGAGGCTACGATCGTCTGCAATCGGCGAATCATCAGAATTAAGTCTTCGGATGGCCGAGTATTGGAAATCAAAGGCGAGAAGCGAAAAGGTGCTCACTACTTCATTTCTGTTGAAAAAGCGTATAAGTATCTATCTAAGGGTCACGAATCTTATTTATGCTACGTCTCGTCTGAATCTAACTCTGAAGCCCAAAAGAAATCCTTAACTGATATTCCAATCGTCTGTGAGTTTCCAGACGTGTTTCTTGATGATATTTCTGGAGTGCAACCGGAACGTCAAGTCGAGTTCGGAATTGACTTAGTTCCTGGTGCGGCTCCCATTGCCAAAGCTCCCTACAGACTTGCACCTGCAGAAATGCAGGAAATGTCAAAGCAGTTGCAAGAGCTGTTAGAAAAGGGATTTATCCGACCGAGTTCATCTCCGTGGGGTGCACCTGTCTTATTTGTAAAGAAGAAAGACGGAACTCTCAGAATGTGCATCGATTACCGCGAGTTGAACAAAGTCACCATAAAGAATAAATATCCTCTGCCCAGAATTGATGATTTATTCGATCAGCTACAAGGAGCCAGCTACTTTTCTAAAATCGATCTTCGTTCTGGGTATCATCAGCTGAAGGTTAAAGATGAGGATATTCCAAAAACAGCTTTCCGAACAAGATACGGTCATTACGAATTTCTCGTGATGCCGTTCAGATTAACAAATGCACCAGCGGCGTTCATGGATCTCATGAATCGTGTGTGCAGACCGATGCTGGATAAGTCAGTTATCGTATTCATAGACGATATTCTGATTTACTCCAAAACGGAGGCTGATCATTCTATTCATCTACGAAAATTGCTAGAGTTACTGAGAAAAGAAAGATTCTACGCAAAATTCTCTAAGTGCGAATTCTGGCTCAGACAGGTATAACTTTATATTGTCTCGAGCTATTTCCTAAGCGTTTCTTGATTGAACGAAAACTTGAAATTTCACTCTGATTTCTTTCTAGATTCAATTCCTTGGCCATGTCATATCTGGCGAAGGCATCTCAGTTGATCCGTCTAAAGTCGAGGCCGTTCAAAAATGGCAAACGCCTCGCAATGCCTCCGAAATAAGAAGTTTCCTTGGATTGGCCGGTTATTATCGACGATTCATAAAGGACTTCTCAAAGATTGTTGTGCCACTTACGATGCTAACACGATAGAATACCCCTTTCGTATGGGCTGATAAACAGCAAGAGGCATTCGAAACTCTGAAACAGAATCTTATTCAAGCGCCGATCCTAGCCTTACCAGAGGGCAACGATGATTTTGTCGTTTACAGCGACGCATCTGGTACTGGCTTAGGATGTGATCTGATGCAAAGGGGAAAAGTAATTGTCTACGCTTCAAGGCAATTGAAAGACTACGAGAAAAGTGCACCGACTCATGATCTTGAGTTGGCTGCCGTTACCTTTGCACTGAAAATCTGGCGGCATTACCTTTATGGGACTCGGTGTCAGCTTTACACCGATCATAAGAGTCTCAAACATCTGTTTACTCAAAAGGATCTAAATATGAAACATCGTCGGTCCTTGGAGCTCATCAAGGACTATGATTGCGAGATCCTGTATCATCCCGGCAAAGCTAATGTTGTCGCGGATGCTTTGAGTAGGAAAGTATATCCGGAAAAGTGTTGCTATGCCCTGACTCCTGTTGTATTCTCTTCCGATCTTATTGAAGACATTAGATCTGCTCAAGTTGAAGCCCTGAAAGAAGAGAATATCGGTTCTGAAAATCTCAAAGGGCAGTTACAATTCTTATCTCTGAACCATTTGGGACTTCACTGTCTCCAGGGAAACCGAATCTGGATTCCTAAATATGGTTCTATTCGCAACACTCTTCTATCTGAAGCTCATAAGTCCAAGTTATCTGTTCATCCTGGCAGCTCAAAGATGTATTTTGATCTGAAAGCCGATTATTGGTGGCCAGGAATGAAGAAAGACATCGGTCTATATGTTGAAAGCTGCAGAGTATGTCAAATGGTTAAGGCAGAACATCAGAAGCCCTTCGGGGATATGCAACCACTGCCAGTTCCTGAGTGGAAGTGGGAGTATATAACCATGGATTTTGTCACGAAACTGCCAAAGACCAAGAGACAGCACGACTCCATCTGGGTAGTCGTGGATCGATTAACGAAGTCAGCACATTTCATACCGATGAAAGAGACATACTCCCTTGATAGATTGGCACAGATGTACATCACTGAAATCATTTCTCGACATGGTGTGCCAAAGTCTATCGTATCCGATCGTGATAGTCGTTTCACATCTAGATTCTGGCAAGCTCTACAAGACGGGATGGGTACTCGAATCTCTATGAGTACTGCTTATCATCCTAATGCAGATGGCCAGAGTGAGCGTACTATCCTTACTCTCGAAGATATGCTTCGTGCCTGTGTTCTTGATCTGGGTGGTAATTGGGATGACCACTTGCCTCTGGTCGAATTCTCATATAAGAACAGTTATCATTCCACGATCAAGATGGCTCCTTTTGAAGCTTTCTACGGAAGAAAGTGCAGAACTCCCACCTGTTGGCGCGAAACAGGTGAATCGCCTATAGCAGGACCTGCCCTTCTACAGTTGACTCATGAGAAGATTCAACTTGTCAGAAGGAATATCTTAGAAGCTCAAAGCAGGCAGAAGTCATATTATGATAATCGACACAGATCGATTAGTTTTGCGGTTAACGATTGGGTGATGCTGAAAGTATCTCCAATGAAGAATGTGGTAAGATTTATAAAGAGAAACAAGCTAGCTCCGAGATTCATCAGGCCGTTCAAGATTGTCGAAAAGATAGGAAATCAATCTTATCGTCTTGAACTGCTAGCGGACTTATCTGGAATACATCTTGTATTCCATGTCAGTCATCTGAGAAAGAGCTTAACAGACGAAAGAGAAGTTCAAATACCACACGTTAACTTACAGATTGATGAGAAGCTTCGAGTGGTTGAAGAGTCGGAACGGATTCTGGACTCGAAGACCAAGAAGCTTAGAAACAAAGATATACAGATGGTGCTCGTCCAGTGAAACACCACAAAGGTTCGCATCAGTCTTGGGAATCTGAAGATGTTATGAAAGCTACTTATCCCAGTCTGTTCGAACATAGCTAACTTCGGGGACGAAGTTTGTGCGTGGTGGAGCCCATTCTGTAACAATCTAACTTTTGATCTAGTCTTAAATTCAGTATTTGAACCGATAATGTAATATTATTACATTCTTTGAATTATAATTTAATTAAGTTATGAAATATTTAATTAAATTATATAAATATTTAAATTATGATTTAATAAATTATTAAAGATAATTAAATAAAAGAGATATAATATACAAAAGTAATAGTGGGTTAAGTAGCAAGTATAACTAGATGAAGTATATAAACGTGATTAAGACCATTTAATCACTCTCCACTCTCTCTCTACTTTCTCTCTCTACTCTCTCTACTCTCTCTCTAGATTTCTCACAAAATTCATCAATCTTTATTCTAATTTGCAAACAAATTGGAGTATTAATCAAAGAAGAATTACAGGAGGTGATAAACAACAACAATCTACAACGAATTCGAGGTAAAAATCGATTTCTTAAGTTTCCTTATTTTTCGATTTTGAACAATAAATTCGAATTTAATATTTTTATGAATTTAAAGCTATTTTGATTAAGTTTTTCACTAGATTTTGATAGATTATGTTTAATATAATCGAACCTAGGATTAATACTTATCATATTCGTGATTTATGACTTAGAAATTCATGTATTTAAAATTGTAAATATGAACAAATTCGAGATGTCAAGAACAAACTCGAAATACATAGAGCAAAGTCGATTTTAACTAAATTCGAACATAAATTCTAGATATAGATTTCGAGTTTAGCCTTAAAATCGAAATGAGATTCGAATTTAAGGATTAATTCGAATTTAACCTCACTTTTCGAATTTATATTTTCAAATATAATCCCTATATTCGAATGTAACTGTTAATTCGATTTTAATCCCATATTCAAATGTAGCATTCGAGTTTAACCATATAATTGAATTTAATGCCTTCGAATTTACATACATATTCGAATTTAATATATAAATTCGAAACCATTCCCTAAAATCGAATATATTGAATAAAACACTTGGACAACGCATAAAATGACAAGATAATTAGCAAAATGATTATATAAATTAATATATATATATATATATATATATATATATATATATATATATATATATATATATATATATATATATATATATATATATATATATATATATATATATATATATATAGAATCAGGTTCATCAGCGTACCTATGAGATTCCAGCGTACCCAGCGTACCCTAATGTGAATGATCATTCACATATATTTTTTTTGAATAGACATGTATAAGACAACATTATAAGACTTTTTTTCAAAAGAAGCAACATCATAAATCTTGTGAATGGTAAAAAAAGATCATGTGAATGGTCATTCACACCATTCACATTGTGTGAAATGACCATTCACATGGATGACCATTCACATAAATATGCATTGAGCATTCACATAATTTTTAAGGGCATAGAAAGTGTGAATGTATGTGAAATTCATATATCATGTGTATAACATTAATTTAAACATGGTTATGAGAAAAAAAAATTAAAAAAACGTTTTTTAAGGTTGGTACCTTCGGGTGCACTTGATTTCGAGAGGTACTTTTTTGAACCTGACTCTATATATATATATATATATATATATATATATATATATATATATATATATATATATATATATATATATTGACCTTTGAGAATTTATGAAACAAAGAATATTAATGAAAGAATGATTTATGAATAAACAAGTTATCAGAATCAGATAAAATAAAAATTTTAAAGATAAAAGATGACGAGATTGACATGAGATGATATGATAATTCTGGACAGGTTCAGTGAAATTCTGAACATAGATACAAGGATTTAATGATTTAAAGCGGGTCAAATATTTGAATTGACAGAGAACAGATTGACAAAGATAAAATCCTGATATGTGAGTTATAGATATTCAGATTTAAGATGCTTGAATTTCCGGTTGAGACATATTGTTGATGCTAGATTGATTTGATATTCATATTATCAGCTGGATTGTAACCTGTGCACACCATGGTTGGGTGTTGCCCAGCGGATCATGATACTTATTTGACTTATCACTTCATATGATATTGTTTTTACAGTTCATTTCAGATATTGCTTTAAGATTACTGCTATCATGACTTTGAATACGTATGCTTCTTCATTGCATATATTTTGGCATTTGATTCAGCTTGATTAGCCTCATTGGTCAATTTTTCTAGACTTGGCTATTTCACCAGTTCTATTGAACTTGGTAATGACTTCCGATGTTCCGCCATGTTGATTTACTGGTAGCTAGCCCAGTATGTGGCTGATCCCCACGATTTAAGCGTGAGCGTGGTTTGAACTTCATCCGACTCTATGACTTCTATGTCTCAATCATGAGGGCTGTAGCGGCAGCCAAGACATATCACGCTAGACTGATGATCCGCTTGACTATGCATGTTGATTTGAAAATCTATTTACTCACTAAGCATTGCTTACGGTTGCTACATTCATATTTTACAGGAAAAGATAAAGGAAAGTCACCTGCCGGACCTAGTTCTTAGGTCTTACAAAGATCAAGACAGAAGTTTCATAGACCTCTACTCAGCAACCCTTTTGGTACTAATTGGATGATGATAATATGATGGTCTGGGTAGATTTATCTTGATTATATGATGATATGAATTAGATTAGACTTGTGCCCTTTATAAGTTTAATTTAAAAACTTAATCTGTATTAAACTTAAATCCTAATATGTTTGTACTGTAATTTATAATTCCGCAATTAATTACTCTATCTTAGTTTGATTGATATCGTATTGCATAATGTGGGACCTAGACTCGTGACTACTGCCCCGTAAGGGGTGGTCTTCACATTAAAGTATTAAAGTCAAAAGCTATTTTTGTCCTTTAAAAGGTCAACCAGCCATAGAGTGACAAGTAGAATGACTTTTCTATTTTTTTTATCAATAAATTGTACAAAAAGTGTACAAAAGTTATAAATTTTTATTTAAAAATTTTCTTTTGAAATTATCTGAATTTTTGTACTTAGAAGAATTTTCTGGAAATCAAACTCGATTCAAGCATGAATCGAGTCTGATGTCGTTTCATTCGAGTTTGATAGAAGCTTTGGCCGAGTTTCATGTTGCGTTGATCGAGTTGGATGCAATGTCAACCGAGTTTGACTCAAGGTTCAATCGAGTTCAGTTCAAGTTTCATCCGAGTTTTATGAAGGTTTCATCCGAGTTTCATTAAGTTTCATCCGAGTTTAGACTTAATCAAGTTTGTTCCTTTTCAATCGAGTTTGGCTTTTCAATGTTCGAGCTTTGTACTTTATTATTTCGAGTTTTGGCCAACATTTGTACAAAATTTTATTTTTGACATTTTTCCCAAGTCTTATTCCAGTTTCACATAAATATCTGATCAATTTTATTGGATCTTACTTGATTTTTGAGCCAGTTGTTACAGTCTCTCCCTGTTAGGGCCCGAAATTTGGTGAATTTCGGATGTATGTCCACACTTCGGATGCATGTTCCGAAGTTTGAAACATGCCCTTATCTGGACTTCGATATTTTTCTTTTTATTTAGCATTTATTAAAAAATAGTGACAATGGGTATCCTTGATGCGGTCTGTGACTCATCCTGAATTCTATGGTTGGAGTTCCAATGTAATCGTGTATAATATTGTAATACAAAATATTTTTTTGTAGAATCATTAAAAAATAATATTATTATACTTTTTAAACAAACATATATTATACATAACTCTAAACCTGTTTGTTACGAGAATAAAACTTATCATATCTGCTTTTTATTATAATTGTAATGACACATTCTATTACACCTTTTATGACCAAACAACAAACATTTTCAAAGTTTCCAACAACTGGTTTAGAGTCAAGTTGGGACGTCTAATTGTATTATCATATTGGATTACTAGTTTATTACCCATGTATTACACGAGATACTATATTAACTGGGTTTAAAAGTAAAAACCGATGTCAGCCAAACACCAGTAAATGTACAATTCTATAATAATCTATCTATATTCTATATATATTAATAAAACAAAATAAATTGTGACATGTGTCATTTCCTCAGCTCTTCTAATTTTTGTTTTCCCGCTCATTTTGTTTAATATAACTCTTTCAATTAATTTATATAATTTATTTTTAAAGAAACTAAAAGATTACTAATATAATTTAATGATTTTAAATGCTTCCTAATTTAACATCTAATTTACCTAAAAAGTTTTATCTAAAATTATATAATTGATTTATAAAACAAATTTTTTGTTTTTAAACTTTAAACTATATATTACATGTTTTAATCCTAATTATAATTTATTATTTAAAAATAATAATAAATAAATAACTTTACTTATTTCTCATGAAGGCATGTGTCATCACCCAGCATTACACGTGACAAATCATATTCTAGAAAGTAATATCTAAATCATATTTTTCTAAATTTACATCTAATATAATAAAATTTAAAAATCAATTCAAATCGAATATTCATATTTCAATAATTGATAACTACGATATAATAGAAAGTTTTTTTTAGAAAACCTTATTATCATTCATATGTATTTAGAAGTCTATAAAAGCTATAGTTTATGTCAAATAATAATAATAATATAATTATTGTATTTTTTTATAATAAAATTAATATTTTTTATGTTTTAATTATTAGTTTATAAGTATTTAATATAAACAACTATATATTAAAACATCCGCCTATTACGCCGGTAATAAACTAGTTAATCTACTAGTTTATGACCCACGTAATACGTGGATATTTTTAATAAATATTATTTAAAATAATATAAGAATACTATTATTATTCATCAATGATTGTTTTTAAAAGTTTATTTTTAGTTTATTATATTTTAATTTATATTTTATTATTTATAGATTAAAAATAAAATAATGTATTTATCTTTTTAAAAGTGATAAATTGTATGTTTCTTTTATTTTTTATAATAATAAGTTGTATTAATCTTTTATGATGATATGTGGAAGTTTATTAACTCATGTGTTACATGAGCATTTAAAAAACCTAATTATTTTTTGAGAATTTAAACTTATAAACAAATATACAATTGTTATATGCATGTGATAGAAACATATATTTATTTTATCAAAAGTTATTCAACTAAAACATTTATAATCTTTATCAACTATACCATTTTGTATAAAATCAATGTAGGATGTCATAAAAACGTTATCCATAAACCTTTAACACAAACTTAATTTTATTTTTTTAATTATAGGCATGTGAGATTAATTCAATATAAAAAATAAAAAAACGTGTGCTCGATTTAAATTTAAACGTATTAACATTAAACTCGTCCAAACATAAAATTTAAAAGAAAATAGTTTATCTAATTATTAATACAATAAGATCAATTATTTTTTCTAAATAAGAAAAACTCAAACATGTAATCTAAATCCAGTTTATAAAAAAGTAACAAATACTACTTTTGTAAGAAATAATAATAATAGAAAATTTTAAGAATAATAATAGATTCTAAATTTTATAAATTAGTTTAAATTTTAAAAGTCAATATTTATGAATGAAAACATAAGAAATATAAGAAGGAAAATTGTATCTAATTTGACAACATTTTATAATTAATATGATTTAACTAAAAAATTTATGTTATATTAATAAATAAATATCTCTTTTAAGATATTAATTATACAAAATAAATACAATTATAATATGCATGTATCAAATTTAAAGACATTATATATGTTTTAGTTATTAGTAACCTATTGGTTTAATTGCTTTTAATATAATAAATTGAAGTAATTAATGTAAGGAAATAAATTAGGAAAGAAAGATAAAAGGTTATTTATACATTTTTTTAATTAATTAAATTTATTATTAAATAGTTCTAAATTAGGAAAAAGAGCAGGAAAATTAAGAAGTAATATGCTAAGAAGATGACACGTGACAATGAGATGTTCTCATTTATTATAATATATATAGATATATAGATATTACATGCTACTTGTAATTAACTCTTGAAATTTTTATATTTAATTTACCAAATTTACACTAAAAAGGTATTTTGTATCAACGTGTAATAGTGTAAACTTTATTAATTACTACAAGTAGTTAGTTGTTTACAACTTCAAAGAACATTTCTTCAATAATCTCAATCCAAAATAAGAAAATTTTTAAATAACTATATTTATGCTGCTCTCTTTCATTTTAATTTTATAAAATGAAATGTTTACTAAATATATTTTTTATCGACTTTGTTATTATATATTTTATAGTGAACCATTTTGGCTATTATTTTTAGGGCAAATGATCAAAAATAGTAACATCTTTTGTCATTTTTTTCATTAATAGCAACATTATTTATTTTTTATTATTAATAACAATAACTTTTGTTGTTTTTATCAATATTAACAACTTTTAACCAAACTAACTGAGATCTCAGTTAAGTTAGCTGACATGGATATTTTTTGATGAGTTGGAGAGCCACGTGTGTAACCAGGTGTATAAGGTTATCCACGTCACCTAATTAAAATATCTAGGTTAAAATGAAGGGTATGCTTGCTTCCCCTTTCTTCTTCCTTCCCTTTTCTCTGCAACCCTTCTGTGCTTCCCCTTTCTTCTTCCTTCCCTTTTCTCTGCAGAGAAATAAAAGATCAACTGTTACACCAATTTTTTTTGGCTCATCTTCAATATGATTCCATTGCCATTTTCAGAGGTAGCCAACAAAACCCTCTCAAATCTCAATCACTCACTGCACTTCCACAGCAATGTCAGCCTCTTGTCTTAGCTTCGTCTCCTTGTACGGCTCCTTCCACCGCCGTTCCCTCACCGCTTCCGGTCTTTCTTCTCAATTCCTCGACGTGGATGCTGAAACAACCATCCACTTTTGGGGACCTAAACCACCGTCATCATCTTCCGACGATTCTCCATCCTCTAATCCTTACAATCACGGATTTGGTCCTCACGGCGTAACAGTGAAGCTGTCATTATGGTGGTCGGTAAAGAGAAAGACGAAGGAAAAGAAACTTGAGGAGGATGAGACGTGCAAGCAGTGGTCATAGAAGGGAAGATACCGGCGGCGAGGAGCCGAGGACAATTTTGAATCCTGATTGAGCGAGGTTTAGGGTTAATGTCGTCGTGGGATCGATCGTTGGATCTCGACGGCAAGCATTTTTTACCGGCAACGCAGGATCGCCAATCGATTTCTTCTCAGCTCCATGTTAAAAAAGCGAAATATAAGAATATAGTCGTAGGATTCATGTACGATGAAATTCAAGCTTCAAATCTTAAAAGAAAGAAAACTGAAAATGTGAAAAATAAGATGAAAATGGATTCTGACATATTGGGTTTGAGTATGCATAGCGATTTTGTCTTTTTGTTTCATGGTTTTGGAGCTGGTGGTCTTTATTTCTCTGCAAAGAAAAGGGAAGGACAAAGAAGGGTTGCAGAGAAATGGAAGGAAGAAGACACGTGGCTCTCCACCTCAGCAAAAAATATCCATGTCAGCTAACATAACTGGGATCTCAGTTAGTTAGGTTAAAAGTTGCTAATATTGATAAAAAAACGAAAGTTATTGTTATTAATGATAAAAAATAAATAATGTTGCTATTAATGAAAAAATTGATAAAAGATAACATATTAATGAAAAAATTGATAAAAGATAACAGTATTAAAAAAAAAAAAAAGCTAACATATTATCATGGGTGACATTTTTATAGTCTACACGTTACAATTGTTGACTGGATTTAAATCTGACATTAATGTTTTTACTAAATTTATAGAGTCTAATATTAATCTTCTTGATTCTCTTTTACTAAAACCTTCTATTAATTCATTGCTTTTAATAGAATTCAATTTTTTTTAATTACTATTACTTTTCTTTCAAAGATGCATCTAAGAGCAAAGGGAGTACTCACCTTCCCGAAATCCATCTTTCTGTACACGT
Organism: Centrapalus pauciflorus; assembly: GCA_020465985.1. NCBI lineage: Eukaryota > Viridiplantae > Streptophyta > Magnoliopsida > Asterales > Asteraceae > Centrapalus > Centrapalus pauciflorus. The sequence continues at coordinate 79,583 of JAANYP010000799.1, read as the reverse complement.
CAGCGCCACATCAGTTTTTCTCTCTCCACCTTTTCCAACCTTTTTTTACCTTTCTAACTTGAAAATACTCACATTTCTTAACCTTTCCATCTTTCTTAATTTTTTTAACATTTTAAATTAAGAAAACAATTATTAAAACTAAAATAATTAATTTCATAAATATTTAAAAGTTTACATAATAAAATTACGAAACTAAAAAATAAAAACTTACGAAACTAAAAATTAAAAAAATTACATAACTACAAAAATTTACGAACCTAAAAACTAAAAAAATTATATAACTACAAAATTTACGAAATTAGAAACTAAAAAATTATGAAACTATAGTCGCCATCCCCAACGCTCCGCAATTTTTTGTTTGCGGGCCAATACGGCTTCCAAAACGTTACCTTCCAGATGGTCGTGTGGCCGAATGAAAAAATCCAAGTCACGTTCATGTTGTTGTTCACTCAGTGACGCAATGTACGCATTATATTTTTTCTCTTTCAACTCCAATTCTCGTTCTTGTTTTGATCGCTTCAAAGCTTCAAGTAGTGCTCGGTGACGTCTTTTATCTTCAACATCAAGGACGTGAGATGTTGAAATCCTTTCGAATTGTGAGCGCATCTCTGGGTCGATTAATGTTGATTCTGGTTTTTTCCCCTTGCGGCGTGGTCGTTCAAGCTCCTGAAGATCCCCGTCGCCCTCGTCATCTTCCTCATTGTCAACACCTAAAAATGTTGCATCAGAAGACGGTGTTCCGATCGTGTTAGATTCGAAAGTTTTGGACCGCTTTCTTTGCGGCTCAACAAAATCATCCATTTGTGGAACGGGGTTCCACTTTGGATGAGAGATGCTACTGCTCCAGATAACAATGACACAAAGTCATTAAGTAATGATAAGGTTGGGAGCGACCCAACAAATGCAAATGGTACCAAATGCTTGCTATTGCCCACTACTCCAATATGCCCCAGGCTACTCTTAGATAGGGGTGTTCAAACAAAACCGATAAACCGAGCCGAACCACTTAAACTGCTTCATCCGAAACCGAAAAAACCAAAACCGAAACATAACGGGGCGGTTTAGGTTTTCATTTTTAGAAAACCATGGATAACCGAACCAAACCGATTATATATATAAAGATTTGTAACATCTATTTATAATTTCATTTAGATATTAAAATACATTGTATATTAGATTTTCAAATGATTTTTTTATTCTAATTGTTTTATTAAATAAATTTAGTGTAACTTTAATTTAAAGATTATAATCAAATAATTTACTATGAATTTGAACTTAAAAAGAATTTGTTATTGAAAAAGATATATTTATATAAATTTATTTGTTTTTAAGCATATAACGGCTAACCGTGAACCGAACCGCGGGTAACCGAAACCGAAAACACGGTTCACATGTTAACTACTAACCGAACCAAACCGTACCGTGGACACCCCTACTCTTAGATTAATAAATATAACCATATACTAGCAACAAGAGCGAATTTAGTATTTGTGGGTAGGGGTCAAATGACCCCAATAACTTTTTTATTTTACGTGTTATGTATATAATCAAAAAAAATTTGACCCCTATGATTTTTGAAGTTTGACCTACATATCTTTGTTAGTTTTTATAAATTTTACATATATAAAAGAATTTGTTGTAAGATTTAAGAAAATGTACCACAACCTAATAGTTAGTTACTCATCTAACAAATAACTTAAATTACATGTGTTTTGAACATTCATCTATCGGGCTAATTCATTGTTGAACACTTTACACTTGGGTTTGGACTAAGAACATATCGTTAGTTTTATTGTTACTTACATGTTTGTTGTTTGTAAGAATATATTCTTTGTTGTTTTAGTCGTTTAAATATTTAGATTATTAGTTGTTTAAGACTTAAAGTGTTTAACAATTAACATTAAGTTACATTTATTTAATTGTTTTAGTTCATTAGACAATAGTCACAATATGAATAAATATTTGAAAAAAAAATAAAATACAAAGATCCAAATTTCTATCAAGTGGAAGAGCTTCTAATACTTATTCACAACTTTCACAAGTAATTGTGCGATACAATTGATGATAAATGAGTGAATGACTGTTGCATTTGTATCATGGGAAAATAAAAACTGAATGTTTCGGATGATGATGTAATAACAAATGACTCGTTTTTAGAAGATGAAAACTCATAAGAGACATCTGTAGAATCTATTATTTTTAGTCTGTAACAATTAATGAGTTCTAGCATTTACATAGATGAGCTTCGGAACTTTTGATGTGTTAGGATTTTTTATGGAACCACAAACACTCGTATTGTGCAGCGTTATAAATTCCGACCCATATAAATTTTTTTTTGATCCGCCACTGGCTACCTATAAAAGCAATGTGCTACAATCATACATGAATAAGTTGTAAAATAAATGTTTGCTACTAAATAAAAGACCATGTCTTAACTAATAAAAATATGCATTTCAATTTAACTTGCAACTCACCTTGTCATTAGATATACCCAAAACAAGAAGCTAACACAACCCGAACAGAGGGAGACGAAGCAAGAAAACACAACCAAAAAAGAAAAAGCCGACTATATAACCATACACTACAATGATAAATCATAGATTCTAGTTTACATTATTTTAAATTTAATAATGTACCTCTAGTTATTTTGAATATATTTTTATTTACTAAAATCTTAATTATTTTAAATAAATATTTTATTTACTAATCATGGTATTTGAACTTTTTAAAAAAATGATATTAAACACTTTTAGTTTGTAAGTTTGTTAAAGGTTAAAACTATAAATACAAACACATCGTATCTATATATGTTATCATTTATTTATGTGTTATTGTATCGTTTATGTGTGTAAGTTAGCATTTCTTTAACCTTTTCTTTTTGCTAGAATTGTGAAATTGTTCAATGGTTTTATTATTTCATGATTTTCAATTTATTTTTTTTTACAGCAAAAATATAACGAATTGGTAGCCTAGGCATTGCCATCACCTCCAAAACTCGAAATCCCAAATTTATCAAAGAAATACTAGCAAGATGCTAGCAAACAGAAACAGAAGCAAAGAAAATTACAATAGGGAAAGGGGGAAAGATAGTATGCATTTAAAAATATCTTATTAGAGTGACTACTAAAAATACACAAAATACCGATAATTTTTTTATCATATTTGTTACTAGTTTATTAACCCGGGTATTACACGGAAACTTTAATAAATATTTTTTAAAACTATATGTCAAGATCAAAATCACAACCTAAGATTAACTGGTTTGAATTAATCAGAGTATAAACCAATAATCTTGTATTGAATCAAAGTCCAATTAAGAAGTTTGCGGAATAACACTTAATCGTTTTAAGAAAAGCTTTCAAAACTAGTAATCACATAAACACAATCAATAATCAAAAGTCATTTGTATTGCCAAACTCAATGATTACAATCATCTCTAATCTGTTTGATTAGACGAAGAACACAGATTGTTCTTAGGGTTTTACAACCTTAGAGGCTTATGAAAACTTAATCAGAAAGACAATTACAACTGAATAAACTTGTACGTGCAGACTTACAATAGAAAACCTATTCTATGTATATATATTGCTTTCTGATTTGTTTCCTTGATAAACTTTGATTTCTCTCATAGTAGATATGCTTGAATCTTCAAAATATATGTTTTCCTGAATATCAGCACTTTCTGTTTATTGAGCTGTTGAGCAGCTTGAAGTCTATATGTTGAGCAGCTTGAGCTTTAACACTGGCAGCTTGAACTTTTGAACTAGCAGCTCGAACTTTTTTAACTAACAGCTTGAACTTTGTACTTACACAGAAAATCTACTAACAGTCTGAGAAATCTAACTAACATCTTGACATACTTAGAATATTTCCTAACAATCTCCCCCTAACTTAAATTCTTTACACAAGACTTTAAGTTTTTATACAAATAAGGAACTAAAACAAAGTAAACTGTTATCTACAAACTAAGGCATCCAAAAACTTACAATTGTGAAAGTTTTTTCTTAACAGCCTTCAAAAATTCTCTCTTCAGATCTTCTCTATCACAATATATCCTCACTGATATCATCTGTACTAACAATGCCTTTGGAAGATCATAAAATTCAAAATTGAAGTACATTCCGGATCCAGTTGCAAATTTGAGTCTGTATGTCTTTGATTTGACAAACAGATCAACCTGTGCAATCTTCATCTCCTTGGCATCTTCTATATCTTTTCTTATTGACTCTGGATCAAAAATGCTTTTTAGATCTTTGATAGCCTGCTTAACCTGTGGAAGAGAGGATCTGACTTGGGTCACAGATCCAACATTATGCATTCTTGTAAGCTCATCTCTGGTCATCCCTTGGACTATGTGCATCATACTCTTATATTCTTCCTCAGGACCAGTTTCTCTTCTTACTACAAAATGATATCTTAAGTCAATGTTATCCATTGGCTTAGCATACCAGTATGTAATAAGAGGTTTTGAGAAATCATGCTGGTCTAGGGACTTTTCAATCTCCATTACTTTCTGAAGCTGATGTTCAAACAACACCCTCTTTACCTGATCAAGCTTTGCTTGAGAGATTGCTTCTGATTGTGGATTAGAAGCAACAGCTTGAACAGGTGGATCTGGATTACTGGCACCAGCTTGACTTGATTCCTGTTGGCTTTGGACTTGATGGGAGACTTTAGCTGTTTTTCGTTTTTCCATTTCTTTATCATGAATATCTTGCAGCCTTTCTGTATTCATGGACTGAGCCATCTTCTTTGGAATTCCAGCTGAGTAGGCAAAATTGATCAAAAACATTCTGTGCTCTGCCTTTGAATGCCCTGTTGGCAATTTCCTTTTCTTCTCATTCTGTTTAACCACAAACCCTCTTAGGTAATCACCTAAGGTTTCATCATCTTGTATTGGAGCATGGGTTTGCTGGTCTAGAATTTCATCTTGTTCCTCTGCTAACTGTCTAGCAAATTCAGCATCATGAGCAACCTGGGCATCTCTGGATGAAAATTTGTACTTTGGAGATTCTATGAGAATGCCCTTACCCTTATCCTTGGTTGCAGAGGATGTAGCTTGGACTGTACTGATAGGAGCTTGACTGCCTTCTCTAATAACAACTCCTGTTGTTCTTATAGGAGCAGCTTGAGTTTCTAGGCTAACAGCTTGAGTAGCTGTTGGGACTGTTAGCCTAGAATCTTGGACTGTTGGAGTAGGAACTGGAGCTGCTTGGACTGATGGAGCTGCTTGGACTGAACTAGGGATCTCTTGATTCTCCCCCTTTTTGGATGCATTGGTTTGGTCAGAAGGACCTACAACCTTTGCCATTAGGGTTCGAATCATGTTTTCAAGTTGAATGATCTTATTTCCACAGAGGGTGAACCCTTTATGAAAGTAATCCACTCTTTGATTCTGAGCTGAGACTGTCTGTTGAAGTGCTCTGATTTGTGCCCCCTGTGTAGCAATAAGAGACTGGTAATATTCAAATACTGCCACAACAGGTTTCAGCTTAGGATCCCTTAATATCATAAGTTGCAAACTACCCTCAAGATCAGCAAAAGAGTGTGGTGCTTGTGATCTATCACTGGCAGGAATTCCAGAAGTTGAAGCTTCTGGGCCCCTCTTTTCTTGGTTCTGGGGACTTCCAGATGGTGCTTGCACACCCTCTGTTGCCATGGGTGTGGTCTTAATTATGTTGACACTGTCCTGTGCCTCTTATGCAGAAACAATAGTAGTGTCATCCACAGTACCCATATGGACATCTTTAGTTGAGATGTCCACCTCCAAATTGAGGATGAGAGTCCTCAGTGGGTGCCCTTTAGATATTCTGTGCAGGAGTGTCCTCCTGCACAGAGACATTTGGCTCTTGTATTTGGGCTGCGGAGGAAGGAGCTCCTGAAACCCTTTTTCTTTTGTATAATATGAGTGGGGATGAGGGATTAACAAAAGGAACACAGGGATTAGTTGTATCATGAGGAGTGGGTTGGGGTCCTAGGGGTGAAGCAGTGATGTTAGGCTGAGCCTGCTCAGGACCCTCTCCTCTGTTTAGTGGATTGATGTCCAACATTGCAGAGGGCAATGTGACATCAACAGACAAAAAATTGGCACTTGTTTTTAGAAGACGTTTTAATGTTGGTAAAGAGTGCCTATGGGAAACATGAATCCTTTTATGTACATTGAAATTACTACAAGTTCTTGCAATAATTTCAGCCAAAAATCTAGGATACATAAAAAATTTCCCATGTTTTAGGGCATGATGCCTTAGCATACCCTGAAAAATCATATTAGAAAAATTGAACTGTTGGCCTGTAGATAAACACACTAAGGCAGTGGCTATGTTTGAGGAAAATTCTGACCAACCAGTTCTTTTAGGACTTATGCATTGCTGTATATTATGTACCAAATATTTCCACTTAGGGGCAAAATGAGTTTTAAAGAACGTATAAGAATCAGTAGGGCCCCTATACCCTATAGCAAAAAGGCCTTCATGTAAGGCAGTAAGAGGTAAGTCGATTATACCTGTGGCATCTTGAAGATGCAAGTGTTCGCGTATAAGATCCTCAGTGATGGTGATGGTGGTTCCATCAATCTTGGAAATCAAAGAAGTGACTCCATTGATGGTTTGAACAGAGGCATGTTTCCAAAATTGCTCTATATGAGATATGTATATTGTGGGGTTTATGGTAAGAGCATGATGAATGTGGAAACTTCGAAGGAAGTCCATCATGTCGTGGAATGGTTGAAGGTCAGCGTGTTTGAGAGAAAAGGGAAGACAGTTATGTTCTTTGACAAACTCCATTGACAATCAATCGGCGATTTAGGGTTTCAGAGAAGTGTGTGGGAGTCGTTCAGAGAGAAAAGAAAGGTCGTGGAAGATATTTTTCAACTGGTAGTTGCAATTGAACGAAACTGGGACCTTTAAAGGTTTCGAAAATATCTAATCTCGCGCACACACTTATGGAAGTTACCAAATTACCCTGCACACTTTGACAGATCAAGTGAAACAACTAGCAGTCCGAGAAAATGAACTAGCAGCTTGAGAAAAGACTCAAGCTGTTAGTTGAAAAGTAAGCATATTTAAATGAAACAGTGGCTCCCCCTTAAACAAGCATACGAAATAGATATATTTTTCATAAAATAAGAAAGAACGATGAAAAACAAATTAATCCATATTAACCATACCAATATTTGATACTCGGAAGGTGAATCTTCCTACATCAAATAGTTTTGTAAATAGATCAGCTAACTGATCATCAGTATGAATTTTGGTAACTTGGATTAATTTCTTCTCATTACAGTCCCTTATAAAATGAAATCTGATGTCAATATGCTTAGTTTTGGAAAATTTCACTGGATTTTGTACAATGCTAATTGCACTTGAGTTGTCAATGTAAATAGGAATGGATAGGAAATTCATACCATAGTCTCTCTGTTGATTCTGAATCCACATCACTTGGGAACAGCAGCTTGCAGCTGCTACATATTCTGCTTCAGTAGATGAGGTGGAGACAGTTGTTTGCTTTTTACACTGCCAAGAGACCAATCTTGCTCCTAGATATTGACATCCACCAGTTGTGGACTTTCTGTCAATGTTGCATCCTCTATAATCACTGTTAGAATAGGTTGTTAGTTCAAGAGGAGAGTCTTTAGGATACCAGAGGCCCAAATGTGGTTGGCCTTTGAGATATCTAAAGATTCTCTTAACAGCAAACAGATGTGAGTCCTTTGGAGCACATTGAAACCTGGCACAAACACAAACAGCAAACATTATATCAGGTCCAGAAGATGTGAGATACATAAGTGATCCTATCAAGGATCTGTATAGGTGAATGTCCACATCTACTCCATCTTTGTCTGCATCAAGCTGCTTGTGAGTGTCCATTGGAGTACTTGCAACTTTGGTATCTTTGTAACCAAACTTTTCCAGTATGTCTTTAACATACTTTGATTGACTTATAAATAACCCTGTAGGCTTTTGCTTAACCTGCAATCCTAGAAAAAATGTGAGTTCCCCCATTGAACTCATTTAAAATTTTTGTGCATTAATGCCTCAAACTCCTTGCACATACTGTCATTGGTAGACCCAAAGATAATATCATCAACGTATATCTGAACAAGCAGAATCTCAGATTTGATGGACTTTGTGAACAAAGTTTTGTCCAGTGTACCTCTCTTGAATCCATTCTGTAGAAGGTATGATGACAGAGTGTCATACCATGCTCTAGGGGCTTGATGGAGTCCATAGAGGGCTTTGTCCAATTTGTAGACTCTGTCTGGATACTTGTAGTCCTCAAATCCAGGAGGTTGACACACATAGACCTCTTCTTCAATTGTGCCATATAGGAAAGCAGACTTCCCATCCATTTGATACACTTTAAATCCTTTGAAGCTTGCATAGGCTAGGAACAGTCTGATGGCTTCAATTCTTGTCACTGGAGCAAAGACATCATCATAGTCAATTCCTTCTACTTGAGTGTATCCCTGTGCTACCAATCTTTCTTTGTTCTTGATGACTATCCCTCTCTCATCCTTCTTGTTTCTGAAAACCCATCATATACCAATTGCTCTCTTGCCTTTAGGAAGATCAACCAGAGTCCATACATTCTGAATCCTGAATTGTAGTAGTTTTTCCTGCATTGCCTCAATCCAAGATGGATCTTTCAAAGCCTCTGATGCCTTCTTTGGTTCTAACTGGGACATGAAACAAGCATGTTCAAAGGCAGCTAGACTGAATTCTGGCACTGTTGATTCAGCATCAGTAGACTCTTTGTGAACCATTGTCCTTCTCTGCACAGGAGTGCGTGGATCACCCATTATCTGATTGAGAGGATGATACTTGTGAACTCTGAGTGTTGGCTCTCTGTCTGTCTGAAAAGAGGTTCCTAGATTTGTATCATCTCCATCAGGACCACTTGATGGTTCAGCTTCAGGAACAGCTTGACTTGAATTTGGGACTGTTTCCCTTTGTGATGGAGTTGTTCCCTCAAGACATGGGATTGGCACTTCATAGTTTGGATTTGAATCATGCTGTGCATCCAGTACCCCTGGTGGGTCACAAGATAGAAGTGGTATGACTGTATACTCATCCCATTGACCAGAATCTGCAACAGTCTGAATCTTTGTACCAACAGCTTGATCATTTGTGCTACCAGCATGAGAATTTGTGTTGGCAGCTTCAACCCTGTTTTCACCAGTTTCTGCATTATACTCAACAAAGCTCAGAGAATTAGTTAGTGAATCTAAATCAAACAACCAATCAGGACCAGTGCCTTTGACATTTGCAGTGTTTTCATTAAATTCAACATTGTCACTTTCTTCAATGGTTTTAGACACATTGTTATATACTCTATAGGCTTTGCTTTGTGTGGAGTATCCTACAAAGAAACCTTCTTCAGCCTTGCTTTCAAACTTTCCTAAGTGAGTCTTAGTGTGAAGAATGGTACAGGAACAGCCAAAAGACTTTAGAAAGGCTATTAAGGGGACTCTATGATGGAATAACTCATATGGAGTTTTCCCTTGTGATTGAACAACCTGAACCCTATTCAGAACATAACAAGCTGTATTAACTGCTTCTGCCCAAAAGGTCATTGGCAGTTTGGAATCAGCTAGCATGTTCTAGCAGCCTCAATTAAAGTTCTGTTCTTTCTTTCAGCTACACCATTTTGCTGTGGTGTTCTTGGTGCACTATATTGCCTAGCAATACCTTTAGACTCACAGAAACTGTTTAGGATATGGTTTTTAAACTCAGTCCCATTGTCTGATCTAATCACCTTAACTTTTAAGTGAGATTGAGATTGGTTTTCTATCTTAAGAATAAAAGATTTAACTAGCTCAGCAGTTTCATCTTTAGTCCTAAGAAAGTATACCCATGTGAATCTGGTGAAATCATCAACAATGACTAAACAGTAAGCCCTTTTATTCAAACTCAAAACAGATGTTGGACCAAAGAGATCCATATGAATAAGATGCAGAGCAGATGAGATTGAATTTACTTCTTTGGCCTTATGAGAAGATTTGTGTTGCTTGCCTTTAAGACATGCTACACAATGATCATCACAAATGAACTCCTTTTGTGGTAAACCTCTTACCAAATTCTTTTTAACCAGCACATTCATGGATTTGAAGTTCATGTGACACATTCTCCTGTGCCAAAGAGCAGACTCATTAGATGATGCTTTGGATATCAAACAGCTTAAAGTACTGGATTTGGATAAAAGATTTGTGTCCAGACAGTAGACATTGTCCTTTCTTGGTGTTCTAAGTAAAACAAGATTTCAGGTATTGTAAAATCCTTTGAAAGAACAATGCACTCAGAAGCTGTGAAGACAACAATATTTTGTTTATCACAGATTTGAGATATACTTATTAAATTGTACTTCAGCTGTTCAACACACAAAACATCATTGAAAAGCATATTGCCTGCTTTGACAGTACCTTTACCTGTGACCTTACCTCCCTTGGAATTTCCTCCAAAAGCAACAAAACCTCCTTCAAAGCCTTTAAAATTTGACAAGCATTCAGAATTGTCTGTCATGTGCCTAGAGCATCCACTGTCCAAATGTCATCTTGTTTTATGTTGTGACCTGTGGTTGCCCTGCACAAATAAAAGCTTAGTTAGTAGTGGAGTAAACCCATGTTGGGAAAATGGTCCCGAAAACACTAATAAACTTGCACGGGAATTTGCACAGGATCGAAATAATCAAACTAATATTCTTTTATTGTTCAAACTGAATTCACACTTTACAATATTGAAATATGGTTCCTATTTATACTAGTCTAAGAGGTGCGACGAAAGGTTGCAACTCTTCATGGAACCCTTTCACGAATGGTTATGTCTTTTCGAATAGACACACCCTTTCGGTTTTAACTAAGTGCTATTTTGGTCCTTGCACTTTCTATAATTACATAAACAATACAATACTTAAACTATTTACATAATAAATCCTATACTTTATGTTTTTGTCATTATTTCCAACATTCCCCCCTAATGACAAAAACAGTAATCCTTGAGCAATCTTACTCAGTGTTGATTCCTTCTTCTTCTTGTACTTCTTCATCATCTTTAAAATCTTGTAAACTTGAACTTGCAAATAAGAGAGTTGGCTCTAAATCTTCTTCAACCAAATTCGTCTCTTCTAGTCTTTGAAATCTTCGAGTTCCTTTACGGCAATGTGAGGCATAATGTCCATATTTATTGCAGTTGTAGCATTTTATTTTGCTGAAGTCTCTAGTGGATCTCTTTTCTTCATTATAATCCTTCAGCGTGGGTTTTCCTTGCTTTTGACTGCTGTAATGACGTTCACGGCCAGTATTGTTGTCGTGTGTCAACAAGAGCTTGTCTAGACTTTTGGCATGCTTGTTTTTTCTTGAATTTCACCCTTTCTTCAAATGTTTTTAACCTTCCAATAGTCTCAACCAGTGTCATTGTGTCTAGATCAGAGAATTGTTCGATTGACGCAACAATTTGTATAAACTTTTCTGGTACATAATTTAGAATCTTCCGCACAAGGGTTTGGTTATCAAATGTTGTTCCGAGGTTAGTCATCCTTGAGATAATACTTGTCAATTTTGTGGTGAATGAATCAATAGACTCTTCTTCCTCTATTTGTAGTGCTTCAAATTCTGATTAAGGGTTTGTAGTCTTGTCTTTTGAACTTGATCTATGCCGATATTTCTAATCTTCAACGTATTCCACATTTCTTTTGCAGTTTTGCAATTTGCTACTTGTAGTATTAGATCTTCAGGTAAAGCTTGAAACAGATATGCAATCGTAGTCTTGTCTCTTTTATCATCCGGTTGAGTTTGAGGGGTAGGTTCAACCATATCCCAGAGACTATTTGCTTGTAGTATGGTTCTCATTCTAATGGACCATATGGTATAATTTGTTGAATTTAATAATGGACATTGAAAAACGGTTAAGGATCCTGGATCCTTAACTTGATTACTTTGATCACCTTTTGGATTTCACCCATAATCTTTTTCTTAAAAAACTTAAACTTTTATAAAAATTTAGAACTTTGAACACTAATATCTTTTAAAACTTTAAACTTTATAAAACTGTAAATACTTTGAATCTTAAAAAAACTTTAAAAACTTTAAAACTTTAAAACTTTTATTAAACCTAAAACTTGAAATAAAACTTTAAAATTTAATAAACTTGTATATGTGTCAAACCTTGCATATACTTAAAAACTTATAAAACTCGTATGTGTGTCAAACCTTACACATATAAACACTTTAAAACTTGTATATGTGTTAAACCTCACATATACTTAAAACCTTAAAAACTTGTTGTTGGTACATCCCGTGTGACGATAGCAGTCTAAGTTGTCTTACATTGTGATTTAGCATATGTTTGGTATATATATTATGTATGATTGATTTTTATCATTGTTTGTATGTTTGAACTTGATGTAACGTATTACAAGAAGTTCAAACATAAAGCTCAAAGATAAAATCAGTCATAAGGTAATATCATAAGTTTCAAACACTTAGTTGTTTATGTAAAAGGCTAGATTCGAATTTCTTAAGGGGATACATTCGAATCTGAGATAGATTCGAATGAGACCATAGATTCGAATATAGGTTAGATTCGAATCTGTCAGATGGACAGATTCGAATGGGCCTTAGGCCAGATTCGAGGTTGGCCCACAACAGACTCGAATCAGGGTCTATAATTAGGGATAGACTCGAATGATTAGATGACCTTTGGCAGAATTCGTGAGGAATTAAGCAATAGGCGATCTCGAGTTTATCAGCTAGGTGAGTCCCGTTTCGGAGAGAATTAGTACGTAGGATCGTTCGTGTGTCGTTCGTTCAGCGTCTAATAGTCTCCGTGTTTCCGTTGGTTGAGAGTTGTCCGTCTGACCGTCAACGAGGATTCCGCACTCGTTAACGGATCCGCGTCTAGATAGATCTTGCAGTGGTAGACCTTACAAGTGGTATCAGAGCCTACGGAGTGTTCGTGGTGTTCTTCGTGTTCATCAGATACATTCTAGGTTTCTTGACGCTAGTTGGACGGTTTTTCTCTCAAAAACGTGTTTTTGAGCTTAGCAAATTCATATTCGGGAAACACTTTGTGGTTTTTCACGTTTTTGATCGAAATCATTATTTTTCGTTTGAAAAATAGTGGTTTAATCTGTAAAACGTCAAAAAATCAAAGTGTTAGCCGTTTTTCGAGTTTGCGGCGCTCGAATCTATAGGGGTAATTAGGGTTTTACTTTATTTTCGAGTCTAACCAAAATACGCTCCTTTCGAGTCAATTTCAGTCAGTTTCGAGTCTGTGGTGTTTCGAATCTGTTACTACATTCGAATTGGATCTCGAGTCTATATTGTTTCGAGTTTGTTTCGAGTTTGTTACTGTTTCGAGTCTGTGCTTCGATTCTGCTGTATTTGGATTCTGTTGTGCCTTCAATTCTAAGGGTCTTCGAGTCTAAGAAGTCCTTCGAATCTGTCATATCTTCGAATCTAAGGAATTGTTCGAATCTGCCATAATTTCGAATCTAATTGAATTAAAATACTTAATCGAATTTAATCCCAAATAAATTGGAATCTAATTACATTCGAATCTATCTAGATTCGAAAGAGTTAATTCACATTAGTTTCGAATTAAATTAATTAAGTCTAAATTCAATTTGTTTCAGAAAAGATGTCAAACCTTCAGAAATTCCTTGAAATGGATCACGAAGTTGGGAAGGCTAATGCACCACCAAAGCTGATGAAAGTTGAGGATTATTACTGGTGGAAGGACAGATTTACGGATTTTGTACGATTCAACGATATGCGCATGTGGGTGTGCATTGATGAAGGGTACATTCCACCAGTATCTGAGGTTGAAGGCCGTCAAAAGGTTCTGTCATACCAGATGATGAAAGAGGATGACAAGAAACTATTTGAAGCTGAAAACAAGGCTTTCTCCATTATCCGTATGGCGTTACCTCAAGATATCTTGCACACATTTCGGACTCAAAGGACGTCGAAAGAACTTTGGGAGTCTCTCCAGAAAAGGTGTGAGGGTAATCCACGGGTACGTAGAAAGCGTACAGAGCTGTTGACCCAACAGTTTGCGATTTTCAAGGCTCTTAAGGATGAACAGTTAGATGATATTATCACAAGGTTCTATCATCTGATAACAGAGCTTGAAAGTCATGGCATTGAGTACTCGGACAGTGACAAGAACAACAAGCTTCTTGATGCCCTACCAGCCAAATGGGCTATGTACGTGGCAATGATTAAGCTGAATGAAGATAAATATTATGCTCAATCACTGGATGACATCGTGGGAACGTTGAGGGCTTATCACTTCGAAATGATAAAGGCTGAGACTGATTACGAGCAAGTCCAAAATCCGGCAATGTATTTTGGAAAGACATCTAAATCATCAGTGACAGCTGATCAGAAGAGTGCTACAGCGTTTTTCACCGGAGAAACGTCATCGCCACCAGAGTCCGAAGACTCACTGAATCGCGCGTTCTTAGGGTTAGGAAGATCGGAAGAACCGCAACCTCAAGTCCAACAGGCATCGACCAGTCAGAGCTATTCGAAGATGCCAATGAGCGCAAAGTCGGCGGAAGACCATCTGAATCTGCTTGCTTCGTTTGTGGCCGCATACGGAAATTGCGTTCAAGGGAAGATTAATGATCCGGCTCTTTGGGATGAAGATTACGATCAGGTCGACCCTGATGACTTAGAGGAAATGGATCTTAAGTGGCAACTGGCCATGGTAACCCAGAGGGTTAAGAGATTCATAAAGAGAACTGGAAGAAATCTACAGATGAATAACAAGGGGATAGGATTTGATAAGTCCAAGGTGAAATGCTATAACTGTCAAGGACTTGGACACTTCGCCAGGGAGTGTCAAAGACCGAAGGTAGAGACATACCAGGGGCAGAGTCAGCATCAGGGACAGTTCCAAAATCAGTCCCAACAAAGATATCTTCCGAGCTCTTCGTCTGGTCAAGCCAATCTAGCGGGTCTAATATCCAATGTCACTTCTGACAGACAGCTAGATGGTACTTATGACTGGAGTTCACATCCGGAGTCCAATGCTAGAGCTTTCATGGCTGAAGTTACGGAAAATGGTTGTGAAGAGGATGAGCAGACCACAAGGGACAGCATTCCGATGTGGGTAGAGAAAGCGAATGATCAGACAGTGCTGGAGTTTGCTGCTCAGATGGCCAACGTGGAATCTGACAACTCAAAGGTTAGTCTTTCTTATTCTCTATTTCGTGAATTATGTGCTTTATGTGTTAGTTCTAACGATAGGTTAAATCTAGTTTTAGACTCACATAAGACCATAGCTGCTCAAAATGAAAATTTAAAAATTGAAAATGCTAGCCTAAATGATATAAAACAAGATTTAAAAGAAAAGCTTAAGGCTGATGCTCAAGACGTAATCGTTCTAAAAGACAAACTGAGTGAGCAGTGTGTTAGGATAGAGCGTATGTATGAGCACGTAGAAGCCTTGACTAAAAGTCTGAAAGATAAGGACATAGAGCTAGCCGAGACCAAAGTTAAGGTAGCAGAGGCAAATAGTAAGCTGGAAAAGTTTAGGAATTCGAGCCTAAACCTAGGAAAAGTCTTAGATGCCCAAAGACAGTCTAAGAAGCCTGTAGGTCTAGGTTTTCACGAAATTCCTCCACCTTTCAATGATAACTATGTGCCTCAGCCTCAGGAGAAAACTGACAAGTCAGTAGTTTTAGAGGACCTACCTGAACCTACACCTGAGCCTACAGTAGAAAATACACCTAAGGTGACTGACTCAACTGTCAAGGTCAAGAAAGTGAAATTTGTGTCTTCCTCCAGTGAAACACCTGCAGGAAAACAGAAAATTTCATGGGCTGACCAGGTCGAAGAGACAGACACTGTAGATGTACCAAAGGTAATAGACACTAGTGAGACACCTAGATCTAAGGGACCAACCAAAAAGTCCATGGATAAGATGTCTTGCTTTAGATGTCACGAGAAAGGGCATGTTGCTTCTCACTGTCCAAATAGGAAAGCAGAACTTACCCTTAAGACAGTGAACCCAACACCTGTTAAGCCCTCACCAAGTGTGGCGAGCACTAGTAGTTCTCAGAGTACCGAGAAAACTGTGCAGGCCGCACCAAAACCTGTTGTGAAACAAACACCGGTTAAGGTTGGACCAAAAGAAGTGGTTAGGACAAATTCACCGAATCGTGTCATTAATCAATCTAGGTCAGCACCTCAACAAGTCTATAGGATCACAACACCTAGCAGGTCACACACTCCAGTTAGGTCACATACTCCTGTTAGACAATATGTTCCGGTAAGAGCTCAGGGATCACAGTCTGAAATGTATTATAATAAGACTTATTCTAGAGCACCACAACAAATGCCTACTCAAAGGCAAAGAGTGAATCTAAATCACTCGGCACCACAACAGAATTCAGTTCAAAGGCCCAAGTCACCTGAAAGGCGAGATGGGTATTTGAAAGAGTTCACGTATGTGGACGAGAATGGTATTACCAAGTCAGTCATGGCTTGGGTTCCCCGTGATAACTAACCTATTTTCTTTCATGTGCAGGAAATAACTACCGGTCCAAACAACAAGTGGTTCGTCGACAGTGGTTGCTCCAGGCACATGACGGGGGAACGAAGTCTTCTCACAGACTTCAAGGGGGGTAATAGGGGATTCGTATCATTCGCGGGCAACAAAGGAGGAAATATCACTGGAACTGGAGAAGTCACTAATGGGACGATTACATTGGATCAAGTTTATCACGTTGATAAATTGGTTCATAATCTCATTAGTGTATCTCAAATCTGTGATAAGAAGAACTCGGTGTTATTTACTGACACTGAGGCGTTAGTGCTAAAGCCGGGATTCAAAATACCTGAAGATTGGATATTGATGCGGGCTCCAAGGAAGAATGGCTTGTACATGCTTAATATGAACAAGCCAGATAATTCGATGGGTCCGATCTGCTTACTATCAAAAGCTTCAGAGACAGAATCGGTTTTGTGGCACAGACGCATGGCTCACTTGCACCTAAGGAAAATGAACTACATAACGAAGAATGGTTTGGTGCAAGGTGTGCCTCTGAAGAGCTTTCAGTTTGAAGACAAGTGTCTACCGTGCATGAAGGGCAAGCAACATAAAAAGACACACAAGTCCAAGAAGCTGAACTCCATAACCTCGACATTCGATTTGTTGCATATGGACCTTTTCGGCCCTATCAACAAAAGGAGTATAGGAGGTAGTTGGTTTTGCTTAGTTATCACTGAAGATTACTCACGGTTTTCATGGGTTTTCTTTATAGGTACGAAGGACGAGACGGCTACAAAGCTCATCGGGTTTTTAGACCAAGTGGAGAATTCCTACGGAACAAGGGTTAAAAATATACGTAGTGATAATGGGACTGAATTTAAAAACTCTGTAATTGGTGTATATTGCCTATCAAAGGGCATCGTGCATCAATTCAGTGCACCATATGAACCTCAACAGAATGGGGTGGCCGAACGTAAAAACAGAACATTGATTGAGGCTGCAAGGACTATGTTTTCGGATTCAAAGCTTCCTACCATGTTTTGGGGGGAGGCAGTGAATACCGCGTGCCACATTTTAAATAGAGTCCTTACAGTCAAATCATTGAACAAAACATGTTATGAAATTTTGAATAAAAGGCCACCTAACTTAACTGGATTCGAACCGTTTGGAGTACCATGCACACTTTTAAGAACAAAACATCAACCGAAGTTTGGTGAAAAGGCTGACGAAGGATACTTCCTAGGTTATGTGCCAAACTCACCAAACAAACGGGTTTTTAAAAAAACGATGGTACTGTGGAGATTGTGTATAATATTGAAGTCACAAGTTATACACATGAACCCCAAACTGGTCCGGAATGGATATTTGACTATGATAAGTTATTTGAGTCATTTAACATTCCTTTGGATGATACTGCAGGTACAATCGAAAAAGACATGGCGACGTTGCACCTAAATGACGATGGCCATATTTTTCCGAGGACCACGTTCGAATCTACGTCCGAGCCTACTACGACTGTAGATGGGTCTCCAGAAGTTGCTAATCCAGATGAACCTAACACTGAGAATCAGACTCAACCATCAAGTTCTGCCTCTGAGGAAAACGTCCGTGAGGAAGAAAATGTGGAAGCTGAGCCTGTTCCCCCTTTAGGTGAAATAGGATCCAACTTAGGAGATAATCTAAGGGTAGACGAAATAGAGACCTCTAGGATTAACAAGAACCATCCTATAGATAGCATCATAGGAAATCCTAACGAGGGTGTGAGGACTCGGAGTAGTGTAAATAACAACACTGTGTTGTTGTCGAGGATAAACGACTCCGAGGCATATCATACATGTCTATATTCGTGTTTCATATCGCAAGTAGAGCCCAAAAATGTGCAAATGGCACTTAAGGACAACTCCTGGGTTGAAGCGATGCAGGAAGAACTTTCACAATTTAGGAAACTAGAAGTGTGGGAGTTAGTTTCGTTACCTCGAGGGGAGATTGCAATAGGAACCAAATGGGTTTTTAAGTGCAAAAGAGACGATCGGGGTATAGTCACGCGCAACAAGGCGAGATTAGTTGTAAAGGGTTTCAACCAAGAGGAGGGAATCGATTACAACGAAGTCTTTGCACCAGTAGCAAGGCTGGAAGCCATTAGGTTGTTTCTAGCGTTTGCCTCCTTCAAAGGCTTTAAGGTATATCAACTAGACGTTAAGAGTGCTTTCCTGTATGGGAAAGTGAAGGAGTTGGTGTATGTAGAACAGCCGCCCGGGTTTACAGATCCTAAATATCCTGATAGA
>JAANYP010000799.1:26726-59682 GCA_020465985.1 Centrapalus pauciflorus | reverse complement strand
ACTTAGAGGACATACCTGAACCGGACACCTGAGCCTACAGTTGAAAATTACACCTAAGGTGACTGAACTCTACTGTCACGGTCAAGAGAAAGTGATTTGTGTCTTCCTCCAGTGAAACCACACCTGCAGGCAGGAAACAGGGAAGAAACTTTCATGGGCTGACCACGGGTCGAAAGAAGAGACAACACTGTAGATGTACCAAAGGAAGTAGACAGTAGTGAGACACCTAGATCTAAGGGACCAACCAAAAAAGTCCATGGATAAGATGTTGCTTTCGACTGTCACGAGAAAGGGCATTGTGCTCTCACTGTCCAACAGGAAAGCAGATTGTTACCCCTAAGACAATTGAACCCCAAACACCTGTTAAGCCCTCACCAACTGTGGCAAGCAGCAGTATTCTCTCAACCTACGCGAAATGAAAAACCTGTGCAGGCGCACCAAAACTTGTTGTGAAACAAACACCCGGTTCAGGTTGGACCAAAACAGACGTGTTAGGACAATTCACGAATCGGGTATTAATCAATCTAGGTCAACACCTCACCAAGTCTATTAGGGAGCACAAACACCTAGCAGGTCACACACTCCAGTAGTTAGGCACCCAACTCTGTTAGACAAATATGTTCCGGTTTAAGACTCAGCGGATCACAGTCTGAATGCTTATCATAAGACTTATTCTAGCGCCCCACAACCAAAATGCCATACTCAAAAGGCAACGAGTTGATCTAAATCCCTCGCACCACAACCGCGAATTCAGTTTTTCCAAAGGCCCAAGTCACCTGAAGGCGAGATGGGGGGGGGACTTGAAAGATGTTCACGTAGTGGACGAGAAGGTATACCAAGTCAGTCATGGCTTGGGTTCCCCGTTGAAACTAACTATTTTCTTTCATGTGCAAGGGAGATAACTACCTGGTCCTATAACAAACAAGTGGTCGTCGACATGTGGTTGCTCCAGGCACAGACGGGGGAAGGCGAACGACGGTCTTCTCCCAGTACCTTCAAGGGGCGGTAATCGGGGATCGTATTCATTCGCGGGGCCAACAAAGGAGGAAGGAAATATCACTGATGGAACTGGAGAAAAGTCACTCATTGACGTATACATTGGATCAAGTTATCACGTTGATAAATTGGTTCATAAATTCTCATTAGTGTCTCTCACCTCTGGTTGATAGAAGAACTCGGGTTTTGTTATTTCCTGACACGATGGCGTTAGTCTAAAGCCCGGATTCAAGCTAACCTGACGATTGGATATTGATTGCGGGGGGCTCCCAAGGAAGAATGACTTGTACGCTCGACATGAAAACAAGCATGATAATTCGATGGGTCCGCTCTGCTTACTATAAAAGCGTCGGAGACGGAATCGGTTTGTGGCCACAGACGCATGGCTCATCTGCACTACGGACAATACCTACATTAACGAAGAATGGTTGGTGCAAGGTGTGCCTCTGAAGAGCTTTTCTCGCTTTGAAGCCAAGTTGTCTTCTAACGTTGCATTGACGGGCAAGCATCATAAGGACACACAAGGTCCAAGAAGCGGAACTCCATCCACCTCGACTTCGATGGTGGCCGCTGTGACCTTGCGGCTCCTATCAACAAACGGAGTATAGGACGGTAGTGGGTTTGCTTAGTTATCACTACGATTACTCACGGTTTTCATGGGTTTTCTTTTTAGGTACGACTGGACGAGACCGGTCAACAACGCTACGGGTCTTAGACCACGTGGAAAACTCCTACGGAACAAGGGTTAATAACCTATTCGTCGTGGCAAGGGGACTGAATTTAAAAACTCGTAATGGTGTAGTATTGCCTACAAAGGGCCATCGGCATCAATTCAGTGCACCATTATGACCTCAACAGAATGGGGGTCTTCTTCCCGCCGAAACCGAACGTAAACAGAACATTGATTGAGGCTGCAAGATTGCTAAAGGACTATGCTTTTGGATAAAAGCTTCCTACCATTGTTTTGGGGGGATGGGCAGGAATACCGCGTTTGCATTATTTTTAAATAGAGTCCTACAGTCAATCCAGTTGAACAAAACATTTATGAAATTTGAATAAAAATGCACCTAACTTAATGGATCGAACCGTTTGTCAGTAGTTACCATGCACACTTTTTACGACAAAAACATCAACCCGAAGTTTGGTGAAAGGCTTGACGAAGGCTACTTCCTAGGTTATGTGCCAAACCACAAACAAACGGTGTTTTTAACAAAAACGAGTGGTAGTGGTACTGTGGAGGATTGTGTTATAATTATGAAGTTCACAGTTATACACATGAAACCCCAAACTGCGTCCAGGAATGGAATATTTGACTATGCTAAGTTATGAGTCATTTAACATTCCTTTGGGATGATCCTTGCCGGTACAATCGAAAAGACACCTGGCGACGTTGCACTCTACATGACGATGGCCATATTTTTCCGGAATCACGTTCGAATCTTACGTCCGAGGGCCTACTGCGACTGTAGATAGTTCTCAATAAGTTGCATGATCAAAAGAGGCCCACCCTCTACTGAGCATCAGACTCAAGCATCAAGCTGCCTCTGAGGAAAACGTCCGTGAGGAAGAAAGAAAATGTGGATGGAGGAAGCTGAGCCTGTTCCCCCTTTAGGTGTAATAGGACCAACTTAGGCGATAATCTAAGGGTAGACGAAATAGAGCCCTCTCGGATTACAAGAACCATCCAATAGAAAGCATCATAGGAACTCCTAACGAGGGTTTTGTGAGGACCGGAGTAGTTGTACATAACAACACTTTGTTGTCTGCGATGATAACCGACTCCGGAGCATATCACCTACATGTCTATTATTCATGTTTCATTACAAGTAGAGCCCATCAAAAATTGTTCAAATGGCACTTAAGACAACTCCGGGGTTGAAGCGATGCAGGAAGCATACTTCACAATTTAGCGAAACTAATAGACGTGTGGGAGTTAGTTCCGTCTACCTCGAGGGGAGATGCCAATAGGAACCAATGGGTTTTACGTTGCACAAGAGACGCTCGGGGTGGTCTCGGGGTGGTATATGTCACGCGCAACAAGCTAGATTAGTTGTAAAGGGTTTCAACCAAGAGGAGGGAATCGATTACAACGAAAGTGTTTGCACCTGTAGCCAATGGTTAGCAGCAATTGGTGTTTTTTTTTCTTAGCTTTTGCTCCTTCAAGGCTTTTTATTAGGTATATCAAACTGGAGTACGAGTGGCTTTCCTGTATGGGAAAGTGAAGGGAGTTGGTTTTGTATGTAGAACAACCGCCGGGTTTACAGATCCTAACTATCCTGATTAGCTGTTATACGCTTCGATACGGCTCTTTAATGGATTACCTCCGGACCTAGGGGCTTGGTATGAGATCTCTATCCCAAACCATCTGTTAGAAAATGGCTTTGAGAGGGGTAGGATAGATAGTACTCTGTTTGTTAAGAGAAAGGGAGATCACTTTATCTTGGTACAAGTGTACGTCGATGATATCATTTTTGGATCATCAGACGAACAGATGTGCAAAGATTTCGAGAAGGTTATGAAGTCTAAGTTCGAGATGAGTGCTATGGGAGAGTTGAATTTCTTTTTAGGGTTACAAGTTGACCAAAAGAAGGAAGGCATGTTTATCCATCAGACCAAGTATGTCTATGACATATTAGAACGGTTTGGGATGGAGGGAACTAAGTTGACTGCCCACTTCAGCACGCCGATTCAAGTGAATCACAATCTCGGGCCGGGTACTGATAGTGATACCGATGTGGATCCGACTTTATATCGGGCCATGATTGGGTCACTTATGTATTTAACTGCTTCAAGACCTGATATTATGTTTGCTGTTTGTATTTGTGCTAGGTTTCAAGCGAATCCGAAGGAGATGCATATGAAAGCTGTGAAGCGGATTCTACGATACCTCAAGTCGAAACCGAAGCTGGGACTTTGGTATCACGCGGCGGGGAGATCTAGAGTTGGAGGCGTTCACAGATTCCGACTAACTACGGAGGAGAGCAGCTTTACGCGCAAATCAACGACTGGAGGTGTCAGTTCCTCGGAGGGAGACTGGTTATCCTGGCAATGCCCAAGAAACAAACTCGGTAGCCGTTGTCAACCGTGCGAGGGCCGCGTATGAGTGCTGGTAGTTGCTTTCAACAGTTCTGTGGATTTACAACAACAATTGCGGGGATTACGGTTTGCTTACACACCACAACTCCTATTAGGATAGTACAATCAATCTACAATTGCTATAAACTAATATCCAGTTAAACACAGTAAAACAAAGCACATAGACATAAGGCATCATTTTATTCGTGATTGTGCTGAAAAGAATTTAATCAAACTGGTAAAGGTGGCAACAGAAGATAATAATGCTGATTTATTTACCAAAGCGTTTGATAAGTCACGGTTTGAGTATTTAATTCAACTGAATGGAATGCGCAACCCAGAGTAATTTGACCTTAGTAGTAGTATGTTTATTTTCTTTTAGAGTAGTAGTATTTCTTTCTTTACAGTAGTCTGCTAATTTAGGTAAGTTGCTAATTTAGGTAAGTTTCTAATTTAGGAAAGTTTCTATTTTTAGTAAGTTTCCATTTTTAGTAAGTTAGTTGGTTAGCTTAGTTTACTGCTTTTTGCTATGAAAAACAAAAAAAAAAAGAGAGAAAATTACAAAAATACAAAAAAAAGGAGAATATCAGAAAATGAGTTAAGTCTTAGATACATAGGTTCAAAGTGACGAAAATTAGCACCGTCGTTACAGACTCTAAGTATTTAGGCTTTCACACATAATGCAACTAAACTCTAAGTGTTATACTTTATTTAGTTTGATGTGTTGGTAGGCATAATACATATAGGGAATCTCAAGGCTAATAAAATATTCTAGAAAAAGTCAAGCGTGTCACTAACCTAGATGTACGACCAATCGGTCTTAATTTTTATGTACAAGACATACAAACTTTAAGTCTAAATGAGGTGTGCAAACTTTCTGGGGATGTATGGCAACATCAAATACATCTGAAAATGGAAAGAATAGAAATATCATGAAAAACTAAGAGTCGAAAACATGCAACTCTGTTGTACGTAAGTACAGACCTGTTGTCTCTGTTTAGATTCGGGTTAGCAGACATGTCGCTTTGTTGTACGTCAGTACAGACCTGTCACCGCTATCTGCTAACTTTAAAAATAAACCTTAAGTCGAACTAAGACACTTTGTTGTATGAGAATACAGACCTGTGTCCGATGTTTGTCTTTTAAAGAAAGTTTGCAAATACCAACAAGTTAGAATTTTTGTCTGTGTGCCTTGATCATAAAAGTATGTCTATGTCTGAGTCACGTAAGATAATTTCCTGATAAATAAAAAGGCCAAGGGATATTCTGAAATGTAAAATGTTTAACAGGGTAAAATACCAACAATCGGCTAAGTGGGTATGTCACGACAAACAATCAAAGAAATTCAAAAAATTCCTAAGTGTGAAAGTTTAAGTACTGAAAGTTAGTATCGGACATCGCTATCTGATTGAACCTCTCTTCGACTATACTCATCAAAAATATGTTGTTTAGTATTAAGCTTAGCTTGTAAATTTGTTTTTATAACTTAAAATTTTTTAGTCAAAATTTTATTTTATTTTATTTTTACCTTAGCTTATTTTATTTTAGTTTAGTTTAATTTTTACTTAGGTAAAAGGTCAAATTTTACTGAGGGTGCATTCGAAGTTGGATAAAATAAACATTGCGTGAAATATCTGTTGCTTAGGGTAAAAGAGTTGGCATAGTTTATCTGGTTACACAATACCGTAGAAAAAAAAATTGGAAAAGTTGAACTTATTTCAAAATTTTCGAAATATTTCTAAGTGTTGGTAATTTCGAATCTAAGACAGACTCGAATGTGAAGTATTTCGAATCTGTCAGTAGACTCGAATCCACATAGACTCGAAGGTAGGTAGTATATATAGGTCAATAGTGAAGTCATTTATTACTTTACTGTTGTCGAATCTATATCCTCGAATCTGTCTGTGACGATCTCGAATCTGTTCTCGAGTCTACCGTATTGCTCCTAAACGACATTTTGTCGACTCTAAGGCTACTGTGTTCGATTCTACACTCATATCTAGGTATAATCAACCGGATTGTACAAGATTTTGGTAGTTTTATACACCATTTAAGGACAAATCGTCGATTTTTGAAGTTTTATTGGTCAAAATTGGGTTTTTGCTAAATAACTAAGTTTGGACCTATAAAAGATCAAATTAAAGACATAAATCAATGATTAGAACCTAGTTGAACTAATGTATGTGATTTACCAAGTTCAAAATGGTTAAAATCTTGGGTTTTTGTTGAAAATTCATATGTCGGCACTTCGAGTCTGTTCATGGACTTTCGAATCTGTTCATAGGTTTCTCGAATCTATCATTAGATTCGAGATGACTATGATATTCGAATCTGTCTATTAGACTCGAATAGGGACTCTTCGAATCTCTCCATTACATTCGAATATGGACACTTCGAATCTGTTCCCTTCGAATCTGTACTCTATTTAATTTCTTTAATTTAAATTTTATTAAACTTGTGGAAATTTAATTGTGTTAGATTTTGTATTTAATAAAGTACAAAATAAAACAAATTTGAATTTAAACAAGTTTATTGATTTTTAATGAGTCTAACAGTTTTATTTATTGTGCAGATATGGCAGTTCGTGCTTTTGTCCCTAAGCACAATATGGTGCTTCATCCGGATCATGACCTCCCTGAGGCGCAGGGATACATGCAGATGCTTGAATTTCTTGTGGAATCTAGGATAGGATTTGCTCTATCCCATAATGTTCAGCTCATATTACCGTATATTCGTCAATTCTATGACCATCTGCAGGTAGACTGCTCGGTCACACCGACAGTATTACGCACTCGAATTGCGGGACAGCCGTTAGTTTTCTCGGCAGATATGTTACGACAAGTGCTGCAGTTGGGCACACAAGAAGAAGAAGCTGGTCCAATAGAGTTTCCACTAAGTATAAGGCAAGCGGCCTTCCAGAGAATGGGATACAGTCTTGATGTGACCAAGGTGTCATACATGAAAAGTGGTTTAATTGGGCAATGGAGGTTTTTAGCCCATGTTTTTATGGTTTGCTTCGCTCCGAAGAAAGCTGGATTCGATTATATAGTTGCGAAAATTCAATCTGGGATAGTCGCTATGGTTTACAATCGACCATATAGCTTTTCGGAGATGTTCTTTTCTGAGTTTGTGCACCAAATAACCGCTCCTGAAAATCAGCAGTTTCTGCTATATCCGAGGTTTATAATGATGTTGATCAGGCACTTCTTGCCAAATTTGCCGCCATCAAATGACGTTCAGAACGTAGCTATTATGGATAGAAGGATATTCGCTGATTGTTCCTCCCATCGAGGAAGATTGGCTATTCCGATCGAGCGACCGTTGTTTGGAGCTGTTTTAGACAGGAACTTTGTGGCACCAGATAATGCCAACTGGGCAGGTGAAGTAGAAGTTCAGCCTCGACAGCAACAACAACAACCGCAACAACAACAGCAACGTCCACTACAACAACAGCCTCGTGCTCGTCCCCGTGATCCAAGGCGAAGACAAAGAGCTACTGCGAGTCAGACTCAGGCGTCTAGGCCTTCTACGAGTCAGCAACCAGAAGTGCAGGAAGCCGGGCCGTCAAATGTCCCAAATGAAGCTGATCAATTGTGCCAAACGCTAAATGAAATTTGGGAGGCGGGTCCACATGCAAATGAAGATATAGCTGCAGAGTTAGTGGGTGAATTACTTGAGCCTCCAGAGGGAGAAGAAGATGTCTTCAGGGATGTTGAGGATTATGAGCCAGAGCAGGCTGATAACGTTTTGTCATCTTTAGCAACTGAGTCAGAAGAGATAGAGGAGATAGAAGTTGAAGCTCCAGAGTCAATGTCTGCCGTTCCTGAAGTTCAAATTGGAACTTATGGTTCGCGACTGATTATTAATGAACGTGGTTCTAGGAGGCGATGGGACAGGGAATCGGAGGAGTCTGATTTCGAAGAAGACGAAGTTTCTCAACTTGTGACGAGGCAACGGGCCAAACGTCACAGGTTCATGCAAGGATCCTCGTCAGTCTCCGCAGAACAACCAGAAACTTCTCAACCTCAAAACCCTCAACCTCAAGAACAAGAACCTCAAACCACCATTCCACCACCACCACCTCGCGATGAACCATATATTCCATCGCCAATACTTCCAACTCCGTTACAATCAATTCCATCAACCTCATCCTCATACGCTGACAATCAAAGATTTCTGCGCTTAAAAGATAGAGTTGACTTCCAGGAAATCCAAATCTTTGGGCTAACAACAGCAATCGGTGAGCTTCAGAAGCATAACGCAGATGTCGATAAGGAGAATGCCGTTTTAAAGAAGATTGTGGAAAAGGTCCAGGAAGAAAACACAGAGTTAAAAACATTTGTTTGTGATCAGTCAGCCGAGATAAGGTCGATGCGCTCCCTAATTGAGCAGTTAATGAAAAATTTACAGGCTCAGGGGGAGACATCGTGCCGTGATCAGGAAGAAGTACAGAGGCCGAGAGGAGATGATGATGAAGACAACCAAGGCAATGATCCCAGCCCTAAAAGACAGAATGAGCCAGTAGATTTTTCTGCTGCTCAGACTGCTCAATCTGAGGGGGAGCCTAGTCCAGGGGGAGAAGTAGGAGGAGCAGGAGGAGAAGCAGGTTCTTCAAGGACTTTAGATAGCGACATGATAGATGCGCTGAAAGATATTGAAGAAGAGCTCATGGAATTTGATTTTGAAGATGATATTGAAGAATTAGAAGAAGGTGAGTTCATTCCAGATGACGTCGCTGACTGGAGATCGGATGATGAAGTGCTAGATGATGAAGATGATCACGTTAATGAAGTAATAATCAATTCACAACCAATCACTGAACTGTATGAAAGCCAAGATCATAATGTGATTGATATTGATTACATCAAGGTAGCCTCAGCTGAAGATAAAGACCTTGAAGAGGCTGAGAAAGAGCCATCTAGAGCTGATCTGTTAAATCTTTGGTTCAAGTAGGAAGAAAAGAAAGATCAGCTGAAGATGAAGAAGAAGATGAGAAATCCAGGTGCTGGAAATTTTGCTGGATGGATTATTAGCTGGTTCTTTGACAGAGAACTGCAGCTGTTTATTTTGAAAAGAAGAGATGGCCTTCAATACTTGAGGCGGACACTGAAAGCGTTTAATTCGTTTCCCAAGATTGAAGTTAAAGAGTTAGCCTGGAAGGAGCTGATCAATATTGGAGATGATCCCTACGCGAACGTGATTGAAAGAATTATAAGGAAAGAAGGGCGATCAGGGAAATTTGAGCGACTCAAGCCAAGGACCGGAAAGAGGGTCGAGGATGGGTCGAGAATAGATCCTCATACAGGTAGGCCATGGGCCAGGATGGAATACAAACCTGTGAGGTGTCTAAAGAAAGTCCCAATGAAGCCAATGCCACAGAACGTTTTGAGCAACATGAAGTGGTGGTACCTAGAGATTGACACTGCTGAAGCTATCATTGAAGATCAAGACGAGCAGGTAATTTTGAAGGTATATGATCCATTGCACTTGATAAACCTATCAAAGGACGACCTGAAGAAGCTTCATGATCAGCCTATCTTCTTTACTGAACCATGGAGATCTGAAGCCAGGAAGTTCCAAAAGGTAGTCAAAGTTTGTATAGATGCAGGATTATATGCGGGTAGTAATATATATAGCTAGCTCTAGTACTTAAATTTGATGTAATGTAAATAATTAGAAGCTATCGTCAAGGGGGAGTCTGTTGGTACACCCTGTGTGACGATAGCAGTCTAATCGATCTGCATTATGTGTTTAGGTAATATTCTGAGTATTAACCAAGTATTTTGATATATATGTTTAATATGTCTTTGTCTGTTATTGATTGTGTGTTTGAACTTGATGTAACATATTTCAAGAAGTTCAAACATAAAGGTCAAAGATTAACTCAAGTATAAGTTAAAACATAAGTTTCAAACACTTAGTTATATATGTCAAAGGCTAGATTCGAATTGCATAAAAGGATACATTCGAATCTGTGATAGATTCGAATGAGTCCTTAGATTCGAATAGGCTAGATTCGAATCTGTCAGATGGACAGATTCGAATGGGCCTTAGGCCAGATTCGAGGTTGGCCCACAACAGACTCGAATCAGGGTCTATAATTAGGGATAGACTCGAATGTTTAAGTGACTTTTTGCAGAATTCGTGAGGAATTAAGCAAGAGGCGATCTCGAGTTTATCAGCTAGGTGAGTGCCGTTTCGGAGAGAATTAGTACGTAGGATCGTTCGTGTGTCGTTCGTTCAGCGTCTAATAGTCTCCGTGTTTCCGTTGGTTGAGAGTTGTCCGTCTGACCGTCAACGAGGATTCCGCACTCGTTAACGGATCCGCGTCTAGATAGATCTTGCAGTGGTAGACCTTACAAAAAGAGAGCCATGTGAATGATCGAGCTGAATAAGTATTCAGATGGTACTCTTTAGAAGGTGTGACAGCTCTGAAAGGAATTCTTGATCACGATGTTACGAGATGTTTGAAAGGTGGTGGCATGATTCCATTTGATAGGAGAATGATTGTTGACTTTGTGTCGAAGATTCAATCAAGATTGAGAAGCCGAAGAAGAATCAGAAGATTTGAAATGAAGCTCGGCTTAAAAGACTGAAAACTGATTACAATTCATAAAAGGGGGAGAACGTTGGGTTTAATAAATTGGGTTTATGAATGTAATAATTCAGGGGGGCTTAATATAAATATTCAATACTTGTCATTTGTATAAATAGAATACGGGTGTACTTTTGAGGTACGAAATTGTAAGGATTTGTACGGAACCTGTACGGCTAGGTCAAAGCATTACTTTCTGTGCAAGATTGTCAACCGCAAGAATATTGTAATTCTCTCTTCTCTGAATCTAAATCATTCGATCGTTTGTATTTGATTGTGTTCTTTGTTGTTTAAATAATATTGTTGATTGTTGATATTAAAAATGACAACTTATGTGGTCCTATGGGAACTCAAAGAATTAATGGGAAGCGGTATGTGTTAGTTATCATTGACGACTATTCACAATATACCTGGGTTAAGTTCTTGCGATCCAAGGATGAGACAGCTCAATAGATCATCGATTTCATCAAGAGTGTCGTGACCCAACAGTAGCTGTTAGTACAATCAACCAGATCTGACAATGGCACAAAATTCAAGAATTCGGTAGTAGAGAGTTTCCTACGATCCAAAGGCATTCATCATCAATTTTCCGCCGCTTGAGCACCTCAACAGAATGGTATCTTTTGATAGACGAAACCGTACCCTTTTGGAGGCTGCTCGTACCATGCTTAACTACTCAAAACTACCAACGTTCTTGTGGGTTGAAGCCGTTTCCAATGCGCCAGCTGCTTTCATGGATCTCATGAGCAGAGTCTGCCGGCCAATGCTTGACAAATATGTCTTCGTATTCATTGATGACATTCTCATCTATTCAAAGACCAAAGAGGATCATGCTACACATATGCGAGAATTGCAAGAGTTGCTACGCAAAGAGCGACTTTATGCCAAATTCTCGAAATGTGAATTCTGGTTGAGGCAGGTACGTCTCGACATTCGAAACAAGTTTCATGATCCTTATACTCAATTATAAACACTTTGTTAACTTGTTCCAACTAAACATACAATTCAGATCCAATTCTTGGGGCACGTGATATCTGGTGCTGGGATTGCTGTTGATCCTGCAAAGATCGAGGCTATCCAGAACTGGAAATCACGTCGCAACGCCTCCGACATTCGTAGCTTTCTGGGATTGGCTGGTTATTACCACCGATTCATCAAAGACTTTTCAAAAATCGCCATTCCTCTCACCAAGCTTACTCGCAAGAACACGACCTTCTTTTGGAAGGAAGAACAAAAAACGGCTTTTGACAAATTGAAGAAGCTACTAAGTGAAGCACCAGTATCAGCTCTGCCTGAATGGAACATGGACCTTGTAGTCTACACAGATGCATCAGGCATGGGTTTAGGAGTAGTGCTGATGCAAAGAGGAAATGTCATAGCATATGCTTCCAGACAGCTCAAACCACATGAAAAGGATTACCCTACTCATGACCTAGAGCTAACTGCTGTGACTTTCGCTCTCAAACTATGGAGGCACTACTTGTATGGAACCAAATGTCAGCTCTACACCGATCACAAAAGTTTGAAGAATATATTCAGTCAGAAGAACTTGAATATGAGGCAAAGAAGGTCAAAGGAGGTGATCAAATATTATGACTGCGAGATCTTATACCATCCCAGAAAAGCAAAGGTGGTTGCTGATGCTCTAAGCAGAAAAGCTTACTGCAAGGCGTACTGCTATGCCTTGACTTCCACGATACTGACATCAACAATCATAGATGATGTAAGGGCTGCTCAACTGCAGGCTCCAAAAGAGGAGAATGTTAAAGACGAGAACATCAGAGTTCAACTACCTTTTATGCAAGATGATGGAACTGGACTCAAAGGTGTGTACGACACAGTTTGGGTTCCTAAGTTTGGGAACATGCGAGAAGTAATTCTTGCAGAAGCTCAACAATCCAAGTTCTCAATTCATCCTGGTAGCACAAAAATGTACAAGGACCTGAAAGCTGATTTCTGGTGGCCAGCACTGAAAAGAGACGTTGGACAATTTGTGGAAAAGTGTAGAACTTGCAGATTAGTCAAAGCAGAACACCAGCAACCCTATGGTAGTATGCAACCTCTTCCCATCCCAGAATGGAAGTGGGATCATATTACTATGGACTTCATAACAAAGCTGCCCAAAACACGTCGTCAACATGATGCCATTTGGGTCATCGTTGATCGTCTGACAAAATCTGCTCACTTCATTCCCATTCGAGAAACCTACTCACTGGATCATCTTGCCCATATCTACTTGAATGAAATCGTCATCATGCATGGTGTGCCTAAGTCTATTGTCTCTGACCGAGATAGTAGATTCACTTCTAACTTCTGGGCTGCCTTACAAAACGGTCTTGGTACTCGTATCGCAATGAGTACTGCTTACTAACCTCAATCTGACGGGCAAAGTGAAAGAACGATTTTGACTCTGGAAGACATCCTCAGAGCTTGTTTCATGGATTTGGGTGGTAACTGGGACGATCACCTTCCATTGGTTGAATTCTCCTACAACAATAGTTACCATTCCACAATCAAAGTGGCACCATTCGAGTTCTTGTACAGAAGAAAGTGTAGCACTCCAACATGTTAGAGGGAAACAAGAGAAACTCCTATCGTCGGACCAGCTTTGCTACTAGAGACCAATAAAAAGATACAACTTATTCGACAGTACATGAAAACGGCGCAAGATCGACAAAAGAACTATCACGATCGCCATCACAAAGCTGTAGAATTTCAGAAGGATGATTAAGTGTAGCACTCCAACATGTCAGAAGGATGATTAAGTCTATTTAAATGAAAGGTGTCACAAGATTCGTAAAGCGAGGAAAGTTATCTCCTCGATTTGTAGGACCCTTTCGCATCATTGAAGAAGTTGGGAATTAGTCCTATCACTTGGACTTACCTATTGAGCTAGCAGGAGTTCACCCGGTCTTCCATATAGGTTACTTAAGAAAGAGTCTGGTGCCCGAAAGGGAACCATGGACTGATCATACAGAGATAAAGGTTGACGAACGTCTAAGGTTCGTTGATGAGCCGGAGTGTAATCTGGAAAAAGAAGTCAAGAAACTCCGCAATAAAGAGATCAAGATGGTGTTGGTCAAGTGGAAGCATCATAAGGGAGCTAACCACACTTGGGAATTGGAAGAAGACATGAAGACTAAGTACCCAAGTCTGTTTAGCGCAGCATGACTTCGCGGACGAAGTATTGGCGTGGTGGAGCCCATGCTGTAACATCCCTAATTTTAAGTACATGTAATTTATGATTTTAAGGACTCAATTATTGTATTAATGGATTATTATATCAATTTAAGCAAATTTTGATCATAATATCGGTTTAAATAAGAAAACACGAAGTTGAGGGGTATAATGTGCAAATAGCTCAAAGTGTCAAATAAAAGAGAATTAATGTTCATAATTTCGAAACTCGCTCTCTCTCTCAACCGTCTCTAATTCTCTCTCTACCTCTCGGATTCAAGAACACTAGGAAATCACCGAATCAAAGTGCAAAAAGTTGGATTCAAGTTGCAAATTAGGAACTATAACAACAGCAAGCATCAAATCAAGGTAAAAATCATTCTATATTATTTGGTTCGGTTTTGGTGTAAACTGAATCGTAGGAATTTGGTTCTAATTGTTAATGCATGTTGGATATTAGTGTTGCAATATTAAAATCAAGAAATGATAATGTAGTATACCAAATTTCAGATTCAGACTCCACCTCTAAGTATGATTTTGAAGTAAGTGTGTGTTTTAGTGTTTGTGTTCATCGATACATGATGAAAAAGGGACACAAATGGGTTAATTTGTTATATTCATGTTATGTTATAAGTTTAAAAGTGTACATTAAGTTCATAATTTCAATTTTAGTTGCTCAATCATGCAAAAATGGTCGGAAAGTGTTTTCTGAAAAATTTGGAAATTATTTAAGTATGAACTCGGACTGATGAACTCGGTTCGGACCAACATCCGAGTTCGGACCAAAGACTCAATCCGCGCTCATCCCAGTTCGGATCAATGTCTTACTTTGGACCCTGCCTAATTCGGACCCCAACTTACTTCGGACCAGAAACCAATTTGGGACCCCTATCCATTTCGGACTACCCCTATTTCGGATCAAAGGTAATTCGGACCAAAGGACCATCCGAATTCGGATGTGGTCCGAATTCAGTTCAAGTTTCATTTAATTTGCAGAATTTAGGTTTTAAGCAATTACTGACATTAAATCACTATTACACTTACTTGACAGATCATTGTGGTGTTGTCTAACACACATTGATTCAGAGGCACGACACACTGTACAACTCACTATGAGTAATAAATTACCATTCTAACATTTATTGTCTTTGCATTCACGTTTTACATATTCAATGGCATGTTCA
Source organism: Centrapalus pauciflorus (assembly GCA_020465985.1). Lineage (NCBI taxonomy): Eukaryota > Viridiplantae > Streptophyta > Magnoliopsida > Asterales > Asteraceae > Centrapalus > Centrapalus pauciflorus. Next base: position 44,655 of record JAANYP010000799.1, on the reverse strand, counting down.
CATTATTCATATACATCAATTGGCACTCATGAATGATTTGTTGTTATGATGCACACTCGTACTTGACATGTAACACACATGTAGCCAGCGTTCGTTTGAAAGTGCATCTATTTACATCATGCTTGCACTGCATGATCATTACTTCACAATCTGATGCGACCTGGACTGGGGCTGACAGCAGGCCACTGTCGAGGACTAATCATCCCACTCGTTATCCTGGTCAGGTTCGGCACATCCCCGATCAGCATTTGAACTGCCAACCCCATGCTTGCACTGCATGGTTTTTCACATACATTGGGGCTTACACTGCCCGTAGTCACACAATGCTTGTAAAGAAAGATTTGTTGTTTGTATAATCTGTTATCTCACTAAGCAAATTAGCTTACTGTTGACTCACCATGTTTTCAGGCAAAGGAAAAGGTGTAGCTGGACCTTCTACGTAAGCAATTTCAATTCAATATTCTAGAGACTTTAGAAGCTATTGGTACTTGAATGTTTGTAGCTTTGGGCTGGGATTTCATGACTTTCAAAACAATTATGTTGATGTAATAGTTAGACTTTATAACTGTAGACATGTACTTTTATTGCTTTAGTGTGGAACTGCTTAAATCTGATTTAAGTATTCAATTTTAGTTATAATGTTATTCATTGGGTTGTTTGTTGATCCTGGTGATTCCATTTATACTATTAAATTATGAGGACGTCACACCTGTGCTCTAACTGGTGTCTGATGTCTTTGAGGAGTGTGAGACCTAACTGTAGTGTAAGTTCGTCTAGGTGTTGTACTCCTATAAGCTTGTTGAGGTCCTGACCTAGATTGATTAGGGACTCTATTTGGCGAATTAGTCCTAACCACTTCATTTGGTCTAACCGACACAGGTACTTGTCTAACAGCGGTCTTGGGTGTGGCATTCACAAATTTCTCAGTGTTTTGAGAACCACTTGTGCTAGCAACACTAGATATTGGTTTATGTTGTTCTGGCTTTCCTACAGCAGGTCTAGACTCTGGTTTAGAGGTGTAGACTCTACTTTCTTATATGGGCAGCTAGACGCAACATGTCCCTTCTCATGACATCTAAAGCAAAAGATCTTATCAATCGACATCTTATAGCTGCCCTTGACTTTGGTGTCTCACTAGTGTCATTTTCTTTCTTTTCAACTACCGTGAATACTTCCTCTTGTTGATTATTAATTTCATGTTTAGTTTCTCCTAGCTTTTGGTCACTAGAAGACTGCACAAACTTGACCTTCTTAATCTTAGAATTAGTAGTAGACACCTTAGTTGTTTTGTCGTTATCAGATTCAGATTCAGTTGTTACCTCTGACTCGACTGGTTCATCAGTTTCATCCTGAGGATGAGGCAAATAGTTATTGTTAAAAGGTGGAGGACTCTCTTGATAACCTAATCCTACAAGTTTCTTAGACTGTCGTTAAGCATCTAATATTTTCCCTAGATTTAGTGAAGAGTTCCTAAACTTTTCCAACTTACTATTTACCTCAGCAACCTTGACCTTCTTAATCTTAGAATTAGTAGTAGACACCTTAGTTGTTTTTTCGTTATCAGATTCAGATTCAGTTGTTACCTCTGACTCGACTGGTTCATCAGTTTCATCCTGAGGATGAGGCAAATAGTTATTGTTAAAAGGTGGAGGACTCTCTTGATAACCTAATCCTACAAGTTTCTTAGACTGTCGTTAAGCATCTAATATTTTCCCTAGATTTAGTGAAGAGTTCCTAAACTTTTCCAACTTACTATTTACCTCAGCAACCTTGACTTTTGATTCAACTAGTTCGACCTACTTAATGGTAAGTTCTTTGGTTAAAGCCTCAACATGCTCATACATAAGTTCTATCCTGACACATTGTTCACTCAATTTGTCTTTTACAACTATAGCATCCTGAGCATCTGCTTTTAGCTTATTCCTATGATCTTCCTTAATACCTAAGAGACTAGCATTATCTGATTTCAGTGATTGGATTTGAGCAGTTAAGTTATTATGTGTTTCTAAAACTAAGTTCAACCTATCATTCAAAGTAGCACATAAAACACATAAGTCATGAAATGTAGAAAAGTTCAAAATTACCCTTTTGTGATCCGATTCCACTTTAGCCATTTGTGCAGCAAACTCCAGAATGGTCTGATTGTCTGACTTCTCCACCACACAGGACTTGTATCATTCTGTTCGTTGTCCTCTGTCACTTCCTCTGCTCCGTCATCCCCAGTCTCAGTCACTTCAGCCATGAAGGCCCTAGCGTTCGTCTCCGGATGAGTACTCCAATCGTAAGTCCCATCGAGCTGTCTGTCCGATGATACATTTGTTAACAGACCAGCGATGTTAGCTTGATTACTTGAACTACCAGACTAATATCTTTCCTGAGATTGATTCTGATAGTTTTCAACTTTAGGTCGTTGACATTCCCTGGCAAAGTGTCCCAATCCTTGACAATTGTAGCACTTAACCTTGGATTTGTCGAACCCAACTTTACTGTTACCTACATTCGGATTTCTGCCTGTTTGTTTCATGAACCTTTTGACCCTTTGAGTCACAATGGCCAGTTGCCACTGAAGGTCCGTTTCCTCCAAGTCATCAGGATCAACCTGATCGTAGTCTTCATCCCATAGCGCAGGATCGTTTATCTTCCGTTGAACGCAATTGCCATACGCGACAACAAATGAACCCAAAAGATTCAGATGATCTTCAGCTGATTTTGCGCTCATTGGCATCTTTGTGTATCCTGGTGACGTATATGCTGATTGAGTTGGCTTTTCTTCTGGTTTCGAAAACCCTAAGAATGCCCTACTACTCGATTCTTCTACAGCTATTAGAATTGATTCTTCTCCTGAGAAGAAAGTTGTGGCTCCCGACTTCATATCCCCACCAATCGATGGTTTTGTCTTCCCAAAATACATTTCAAGATCATGAACCTGCTCAACCTCCCGTTCATTTTTCTGTATTTTGAAATTATAAGCCCTCAGTGTTCCAACTACTCCTTCAAGAGTGAGAGTCTCGAACTTCTCTTCATCATGCTTAATTAAAGCGGTGTACATTTCCCATCTCGCCGGTAAAGCATTTAGACGCTTTTCAATCTTCTCAGTCTCTTGATAAAAAACATTGTGATTGTCAAGCTCCGTTAACAAATGAAAGAATCTCGTAATTGTCTCATCAAGTGTCTCGTTCTTCAGAGCCTTGAAAATTGCAAATTGTTGTTTCAGCATCTCCATCCTACTCGAACCCGTGGATTTCCCTCACACCTTTTCTCCAGAGCATCCCATAGCTCTTTAGCAGTCCTATGATTTCTCATGGTGTGTAGAATTTCTTGAGGTAACGCCATTCGGATAATCGAGAAAGCTCGGTTCTCGGCCTCATAAAGTTTCTTATCATCATTCTTCATATTTTGATAAGTTAAGACTCTTAGACTGTTATAATGTCTTCCCAGATGTAATCAGCACATAAATGTTTTTTATCAGTCACAAGAAGAATGTCAACTCAATAATTGTGTAATGATGAAGAACAATAAGAATGTTGGGAGAATAATGCAAAACGGCAGCTGGACTTTTTGTCTCTATTTCAACCGTAAAATGAATAACAACCCTAGGAGCCTATGTGTAGGCTCCTTTAATTAAGTTTCAAGGAATGTTACTTTTAGCCCTTGAACTTTACAAACAACAAAAACTAACTAGAAAGTAAATTACAGGACTAAACATAATCTAAATAACTATTACAAAATAAATCGACAAGATCGAAATTTAATATCTAACAATCTCCCCCTTTTTTGATCAATGTGGAGGTCCTAGAACTCTGGCATGGTCAGCTAATTCACGGAGCCCAAGGATGATATCAAATCGTCTAATCACTTGTCTGATGTGTAGTCGTCCGTTCAGGTATTCGATGCCGCTGAGGGTATCCTGAATTTCCTTCGGTGAGCATCTAAGTTCTGGATCTGGTTGAGCATCATATTCTTGAACTTTTCGTGTAAGCACGGCTCTAACCATTCTGATAGTACCGTCGGAATAACAAGGAAGATCCTCAAAGCGCATGAATCTCTTATAACCTTTCTGGTTTACAAAAATAACACACGGGCCTCCTCTGAAGATGACTCTGTAAGCAGGATGGTGGGCAAGAAGAAAGCTATCTTGGTCAGGGGCTCGTAGACCAACTTTGACCAGCGCGCTCTCTATCGCCATTTGAAAATCTCTGAGGCACATTATAATAGAGCGGCGGTTCATACTTCTAAGAGCACCTACGGCCGTCATGTGTGACAGACGCTTTTTAATTCGATGTTTCATTCGGTCATGCAAAAATTCAACGTCGTTCACGTTTATAAAGTCCAAGTCATTTTCGAAGAACTCCTCAACTGTGTCATCTTCTCTCTCTACCTGAAAGGCAGGATAGAATACTTTTGCTCTCTTGCACATGGTGATGGTCAGGAGTCTTTTTATCTTTGACTTGGAAACTTTGGACCTTCTCTCCCTGAGCATTAATTGATTGTATTCGGCCTGTTCAACTTTGGAAACATTTGTGAGTTCCATGAGTAAGCACCTGCTGAAAGACCCTGGGTTCTTTCTGAACACCATCTTAAATCGTTATTCCAGGAATGGATTTTGGAACCGCTCCGGAGGAAACTTTTGTAGGAATTCTTTGAGGCCCTGAATGGGGGGTTCTTCTATCTCTGATGATCTGGCTTCTAGTAATTTGAAGACATTCCCCCGTCGTTCTTGTCTTAATTCCTCTTTCAACTCAGGTGGTATCGTGTGTACCTCACCTTTTGAATACCAACCCACCCAATATAGATCACTTCTGTCATAAACACCGGGTTCTGTAGGAGACTCATCAATGTTATCTACCCTTCTGGTTTCTGAAGGTCCTGGTTGTTGGGTTTGCTGGACGTGGGGAGGACTTTGAGTTCTTGGTGGGCTTTGGACTAAGTGAGATTCTTTTGGTGATGGGGGAGCTTGGATGGAGGATAGTATTTCTTATTGTGGAGCTCGAGGTGGAGAATTCAGGAATTCAAATGAAGATGAGGATTTTTGAGGTGATTCGGGCTCAGGCTTAGGGATGATTAAAGGTTGGTTGTCCTCAGTATCGGAATCTGAGTCAGACACCAATATGATTTCAACCTTCTCGTGGATGGGTTCGAAGTCAACCACGGCTGTCAGTGGATCCAATGGAGCTGGACCCTCAAACATGGGGTATTCTATCATCATATACTCCTGAGCCTCATGCATCTTATCCCCTGACCCCTGAACCTCTGTACTCTCTGATTCTGCTCCCCCTACGATCAACATAAGGTCCTCAGACTGAGTCTTTTGGCGCTTCTTCCCCTCATGGCGATAAGGGTCGTCCTGATCTTCATGCTTCCTCTTTTGGGACTCAGCTTGTGGACGACACTAGAGCTCGATAACTGCAGATTCTAGACGGTCCATGCTGTAGTTTAGTTGCTACTGGACTTGAAGTATTAGGCGGTTTTGCGCGTCTATTTTATCTGATAGCTCTTGAATCATCATTTGGATTGATTGGGTCCCTGGTGGAGGCACATCCTCAGAAGCGACACCCTTACCCTTAATTAATGATACAAGGGCGGTATGTCGTTCCTCGGCAGCCTCCTTGTGGGCGTTCAGGGCGGCCTGGGTAACAACACCAGCAGCACGTGGAGCTGTCATTAACATCTCGATGTTTATTTGGAGATGACCTGAAGTGAATGACGTAGATGGAGCCACTTCAGGTCTTGCTTCTTTCATTTCTGGCTCCATAATGGAATGCGCAGATCCAGAAGTTTGAGGAGCCGCCACAGAGGCGGCTCGTTGATGGGACGCCACGAAGGCGTCGTGCGATGTGTGTGGGGGTGGGGAGTGACTCGTGGGAGAAAGATGTTCGGTCACATGGGCCGATGTGTGACCTCGTTCAACACCATGGCTCTCCGAATGAGAGGGTGATGGCGTGCGTTGTAAATCCCCGTGCAATGAAGTAGCACCCTGTTGAGAGGATGCTAAGTGGGTGGTTGGGGTGAATTCGACCATCGGACTAATGGTTTGAAAGTGGGTTGTCCGGCTGATTGGGTTGTGGTCATCCTCAGATGTTACTTCTATCCCTCTTACAACAGAGACGGTTCTTTCAGAATCCGACGTCTCTGCTGCCTCACCTGCTCCTCCCTTTCTCACACTTACAAGTTCCAGCTCACCTAACCCCAAAGATTGTTCAATTTCCACCGATTCTCCCTCTTCCTCACACACTCTAATCTCACCTTCGGATTGGGTGGGCTCAGTCGGATCTGACCGAGCCTCATCCAGATAATATTCTCTCAAATATGCCCTAACCCTTTCTGATTGCACTGCCCTTTGAAGAAGGGACAGTGGGATTGTCATCACTGGTACAGAAGGAGCCCCTTTTGGCAGATTGAGCTTTTGAATCGCAACTGTAGGGTAGACATCTGCCTCTGGACGTTCATGTATGTCGTCGTTGTTGTGCATGGCATACTGAATTATAAGTAGTAGAAAACGCTGGAGAGGGATGTATTTTCGTCCACATTTGGTGCCCCTCTCCAGGTGAACTCTCCTCAATTCCTCGAAGAGGAAAGCCGCGTAATCAACGTGTCTGTCGTAGGCACAGCCAGCAAACATTGCTAGGACTCGAGCGGATACGGAGTCGTGTCCAGCATCCTTGGTGGTGAAGCACTTGTTGATCACGTCAAAAAGAATCCTCCAGTGAGCTTGAAGATTCTTGGTCCTGAAGTCTGAAGGTTTGGTGAGTGGACCGTCATATCCCAAGGTTTGAATTTCATTAAGTGTTTCTTGGAGGGAAGGAATGGGGGAAAAGTGAAGGCGATGCATGGAGTGGGCTTCTGCGGGTAGGTGAAGGATAAGGCGTATGGCTGCGGTGGTTATCTTGACTGGGACACAGTTGATGGTGGTGGTGAAGTGTGGTTCGGCATCGGCAACAAATTTTAACCAATTCCAGAATTGTTGTAGGTAGATTTGGGGAACGGAGATGGCTGTGGAAAGGGACACATCAAGCTTCCAATTATGTGGCATGAACTCAACGAATTCGGCTTGGGGAAGAATAGATTCTTCGGGTAATTGGGCATTGTTGTTGGGAATGGGGGGATGGGGTATGGTAAGTACGACTACGGGTTTCATGTTTCCTGTAAAGGTGCATCAAAGTTAGAACAGAGGACTTTAGATGATAAGACATTGATATGAAGTCTGGATAAGTGTGTGACACCCTTGCCACAATAACCACCATTTACAATACACCCAGGATTATTCACCAAACAAATGATTACATAATGATCTGAATACTTAATAAAATTGCGGAAGCATAAAAGTACATAAATTAAGATAATACAAGTTCGTCAAACACCCTACGGTGCTACAAGGTTACATGTCTAAGTCTACATACTCAAAAGTAATACATCATCCCATATTTATTACAACAATATTCCCATAGATCTGTTACCAAGATAAACAGTAGATATCTTCAATCACTTCAACAAACGACTTAGCTAGAAGGTCCCGCAGCAGATATCTTCAATCACTTCAACAAACTTAAAAAACTAAATTTTATAAGTTTTGCAATTTTTTACCCTAAATTCGGATCCATGTCCGAATTCGGACCCCACCCGAATTCGGACCCCCAATTCGGTCCCCTTATTAATCCTAATTCGGTCCCATGCAAGTTCGAACCACCTTTAAGTTCGGATCACAGTCGAGTTCGGACCCGATTATGTTCGAACCCTTGACAAATTCGGATCCCTTTACAAGTTCGGACCAATACAATTTCGAATTACATATAAGTTCGAATCCCATACGAATTCGGTCCCCAACCGAATTCGGACCTCGACTGGATTTTCAACACTTAGAAATTATTTGTTATTTTTGAATATCAACAGTTCGGACCCATATCAACTAAAATACACCTATTTCCAACACTTCTAACACTAATATTAACACTTTTAGATACCAAATTAAACACTTTTTGTCCATTTTTGAATACCCATCGAACACACACACTAAAACACACACTAAAATCCAAAAATCATACTTAGGGCTTGAATCAGAAGCTGAAATTTGATATCTAGCATCCTAAACACTAGATTTAAACGAATCCATAACAAAATCATACATGCATTAACATCTTCAATACCAAATTAGTGATTCGGTTCTCATTAAAACCGACCCAAAAACTCTTAAATTCGAAGAGTTCAAGTAATATTTACCTTCAATCGTCAATTGCAGATGTTTTAGTTCCTTCCTAGCAATCTGAATCCATATTTTCAGCCTCAAATTCCAAGTTTTGATGATCTTCAATTGCTTTAGAGAGAGAGAGCCGAGAGAGTATAGTTGTAGAGAGAGAAAGTGATAGCTAAAAATGAGATTTTCATCCCTTTTATGTCCACATTTTCGGATTTTGGCATATTTAACCCCTCTACTTATCCGGTTCCATATAATACTGATTTTATAAATAAAGGATTCTATCTTTATTTTTATTATCCTTAACAATTTAATAATTATATATTCACTTAACAACTTAAAAATTCTAAATTTCCAAATAATGCAATCAACTTTATTAGTTAATCCAAATTCAGTGCCAACTTTAAAAATCCAACTTAACTTACAATTTAACAATTTAACTGATTAAACCTCAATTACAATAATTAAAATCTGAGGATGTTACAAAGTGTGAAATAGAAACTGCCGGATCTGTTTAAAGCATCGGGTCATTGTTAGTAGAATGCAATTCTACTTAATAAAGTCCAAAGTCAATCGTTAAGAGACCAATTGTAGAACATGAATTTTCATTCAAACACTGATCCTAACTCCAACCAATGATGCACCGGAATGAAAATCTTTTTGAGTTTTTGATTTATAATGACAATGCAAAAACTGGAAAAATTAAAAAAAATGCTAAGTGTTGGATTTCGGATGGACCGAATTCTGAGGAACAGTACCACCGAATTCGGATCCAGCTGAAATCCGGATGATGAATGATAAGGCATGTGATGGTCCCAATTCGGATGATGATGAATGTGGATAGTCAGACTTCGGATGGTGATGAGAATTTGGATGGGGACCGAAATGAAGTGGATGCATGCAATGAGAAGGAATGGACCGAATTCGGTTGGAATCCATAATTCGGATGGGGACCGAATTCGGATATCATCCGACTTCGGATGAACAGTGTTTGATGAAAAAATACTTAGAAAAATAATGAACAATTTGGACATACTTTTGAAGAACCGAATTCGGATGCACAGTGGTCCGAGTTCGGATGCACAGTGACTGAATTCGGATCCACAGTTGTGAAATTTGTGAACTTCTTCTAAGGGACTCATCTGAATTCGGGGCTTGGTCCGAATTCGGAAGGTCCGAAGTGCAGTAGTTCATTTATTGTGTTCATGCAGCATGCAACGTGAACAGTTGAAAATATGATAAAAATGCATGATATTGAAGATCCTAGTCTAAAAACACGTAAGGAACAATTTATTTAACTATAACTAACTAAACAAAGTAGATTTAGAGTCCTAGAAATGAGAAAAACCGAAAAAACAAACTAAGAAAAATGTGAGAATCAAATAGACAATATAGTAAGTTAAATGCTAAAATAAAGGTAGAAAGATGTTACCTGAGAGTACCGAACTCGAAAAATGCAAGAAAAACGAAAGAATTGTTGATCCGAGAAGCTTGAAATTCGAAAATGGAGGATTTGTGGGCGGTGGTTGGCGTCGGTAAGGAGAGAAAGAGGAGAGAGTTGAAATCTTGAGGTGCAGGATGTAATTGACCGTTGACCCGCCCCTTTTAATGGGACTCGGGTCGGGTCGGGTCATCAGGATCCGCGCCCAATCAAGGCAAGTGGGTCGCCGGATATTGCACAACAAAATACACAAAAAAAAAAATATCTTGGGCCTTAAAGGAAATAGAAACAAAATTTTTAAATAGAAATGTTGGCCCAATTAATCACATCTTTTTGTATTTTTCTTTGAAACAAAACAAAAAAAAATAAGTAAATGCAAAATAAAATATTTTTGAGATTTTCTTTCAACAATTGAGTTAAGACAAAATAAAATAAAATAAAATACGATAAAATATTTTTGGCTTTTTGACAAACTTAAACAAATAAAATATTTTTGGGATTTTCTAACCTATTAAATTAAACTTTAAAATCTAAAAATTAACCAACCTAAATTTTAAAAAAATTAACTAAGAGAAATAATAAAAATAAAAAGGAACAAAAACTTATAAAAATTATCATCCTAACTATACTCCCCCTCAAATAAACACCTCTTCGCTTGTTTATCTTTTACAGATTAAATCGTTGAAGCTATTTAGCCTTAAAGACACAGACAAACCTGGATTATATTTGCGTCTCACTCAGTGATGAACAATTCTCACAGCAATTTGTCAAGATCATTAATTTTAAAGATGTACATAGATAAGGAAATATTGAATTTTAATTTTGTGACATAATCCTTAAATTTAAATAACAGATATTTTCTGAATAAAGGAATTTCATACATGAAAGATTGAAATAGAGTTATTTAAGACAATATCTGACATTTAATAGGTAGGCAGATTCAACATGCCGATATGGGATACTAAAAACAGAAAACGAGGTTCGTCTAAAGCTTTAGTAAAGATATCCGCAAGTTGATATTCCGTGCCAACAAAATACAACTCCAATGTTCCCTTTTGTACATGATCTTTAATAAAATGATGCATGATATCTATGTGTTTTGTTCGAGAGTGCTGCACGGGATTGCAAGAGATGGCAATTGCACTTCAAGAATCGCAGTAAATTGGGATATTGGTGAGTGAGAATCCATAATCGCATATTTGCGTTCTCATCCACAGCACTTGAGAGCAACAGCTTGCAGCTGCTAGATACTCAGCTTCAGTTGTGGATGTTGAAACATAGTTCTGCTTTTTGGAGGACTAACTCACCGGTCTGTCTCGCAAGAACTATATTCCTCCCGATGTGCTTCACCTGTCAACTCTACAACCTGCAAAATCAGCATCTAAAAAGGCAGTAAGATCAAAATCAGTTCCCTTTGGATACCAGATACCAAGATCGGGTGTACCCTTAAGATAAAGAAAAATATGTTTTACCGCAGTTAGGTGTGATTCTTTCGGGTCGGCCTGAAAGCAAGCACAAAGACATGTTGAAAACATTATATCAGGCCTACTGGCAGTCAGATACAGTAAGGATCCTATCATCCCTCTGTAAGTTGTATTATCGACACTTTTCCCAGAAGGTTCGGTGTCTAACTTACAGTTGGAGGCCATGGGAGTTGCGATACTCGTGCAAGAGTCTAACTTATACTTCATGAGAATATCAAGAGTATATTTCAACTGGTTCACAAAAATCTCATTCTCAAGTTGTTTGACTTGTAATCCGAGGAAAAATTTCATTTCCCCCATCATACTCATCTCGAACCTAGACTCCATTAGGGCTGAAAAATCCTTGCAGAAGTTACTGTCAGTAGATCTAAATATAATGTCGTCGACATATATTTATACTAGCATTATGTGTGGGCCTTCCCTTTTCGTGAACAGAGTTGTGTCCACCACACCTTTGCTGAAACCAGCAGAGATAAGAAAATTTGAGAGACTATCATACCATGCGCGAGGTGCTTGATTTAAACCATGAGGGCTTTGTCTAGCACATAAACATGGTCAGGTTTATGTGCGTCAACAAATCCTTGTGGTTGTTCAACGTACACCTCTTCATTAAGTTCACCGTTATGAAACGCTGTCTTGACGTCCATCTGGTACACTTTGAAGTCTTTGTGTGCCGCCTACGTCAAGAAGATTTTGAAGTCTTTGTGTGCATTGCAATAATCCAGTCTGGTCCTTTAGGGTTTCATCCACACGAGCTGACTCTATCATACTAAGGAATGAAGCGAAGAGACATTCATTAGCAGACGCCCTACGTGTTTGGACACCAGTTGAAACATCAGCAATGATCTGATCGGTTGGGTGACTTCGGGTCCATTTAGTCTCGTGTGGAAGGGGTGCTCGGGATGGAATCTCAGTGGTTAGAGTGGGGATGGATGATGATTCATGGTCAATGGTTTCAAGTCATGGTACCACTGGTTCCGGTTCGAGTTTTGTTGGTACACCCTGTGTGACGATAGCAGTCTAATCGATCTGCGTTATGATTTAAGTAATATTCTGAATATTAACAAGTGTTTTGATATATATGTTTAATATGTGTTTGTCTGTTATTGATTGTGTGTTTGAACTTGATGTAACATATTACAAGAAGTTCAAACATAAAAGTCAAAGAGTATGTCAAGCATAAGTTAAAACATAAGTTTCATCACGTAAGTGTTTAAGTGTATTGGTTAGATTCGAATAGGTTAAGGAAGGCATTCGAATCTGTGATAGATTCGAATGTATCCTTAGATTCGAATGGGCTAGATTTGAATCTGTCAGATGGACAGATTCGAATGAGGCCTTAGGCCAGATTCGAGGTTGGCCCACAACAGACTCGAATCAGGGCCTATAATTAGGGATAGACTCGAATCATTAGCTGACCTTTGGCAGAATTCGTGAGGAATTAAGCAATAGGCGATCTCGAGTTTATCAGCTAGGTGAGTCCCATTTCGGAGAGAATTAGTACGTAGGATCGTTCGTGTGTCGTTCGTTCAGCGTCTAATAGTCTCCGTGTTTCCGTTGGTTGAGAGTTGTCCGTCTGACCGTCAACGAGGATTCCGCACTCGTTAACGGATCCGCGTCTAGATAGATCTGTCAGTGGTAGACCTTACATTAGGTATCAGAGCCTACGGAGTGTTCGTGGTGTTCTTCGTGTTCATCAGATACATTCTAGGTTTCTTGACGCTAGTTGGACGGTTTTTCTCTCAAAAACGTGTTTTTGAGCTTAGCAAATTCATATTCGGGAAACACTTTGTCGTTTTTCACGTTTTTGGTCGAAATCCTTATTTTTCATTTGAAAAATAGTGATTTAATCCGTAAAACGTCAAAAAATCAAAGTGTTAGTCGTTTTTCGAGTTTGCGGCGCTCGAATCTATAGGGGTAATTAGGGTTTTACTTTATTTTTCGAGTCTAACCAAAATACGCTCCTATCGAGTCAATTTCAGTCAGTTTCGAGTCTGTGGTGTGTCGAATCTGTTAATACATTCGAATTGGATCTCGAGTCTATATTGTTTCGAGTTTGTTTCGAGTTTGTTACTGTTTCGAGTCTGAGATTCGATTCTGCTGAATTTCGATTCTATTGTGCCTTCGATTCTAAGGGTCTTCGAATCTATAGAGTCCTTCGAATCTGTCATCACTTCGAATCTATAGCGTCCTTCGAATCTGTCATATCTTCGAATCTAGGGAGTTCCTCGAATCTGACATTATTTCGAATCTACTTGACTTTTAAGACTTAATCGAATTTAATTTCAAAAGATTAAATATTAATTAGATTCGAATCTATCTAGTTTCGAATAAGTTAATTTAAATCAGTTTCTAATTAAATTAATTAAGTTCAAATTCAAATTCTTTCAGAAAAGATGTCAAACCTTCAGAAATTCCTTGAGATGGATCACGAAGTTGGGAAGGCCAATGCACCACCTAAGCTGATGAAAGTTGAGGATTACTACTGGTGGAAGGATAGATTCACGGATTTTGTACGATTCAACGACATGCGCATGTGGGTGTGCATTGATGAAGGGTACATTCCACCAGTATCTGAGGTTGAAGGCCGTCAAAAGGTTCTGTCATACCAAATGATGAAAGAGGATGACAAGAAACTGTTTGAAGCCGAAAACAAAGCTTTCTCCATTATCCGAATGGCGTTACCTCAAGATATCTTGCACACATTTCGGACTCAGAGGACGTCGAAAGAACTTTGGGAGTCTCTTCAGAAAAGGTGTGAGGGTAATCCACGGGTACGTAGAAAGCGTACAGAGCTGTTGACCCAACAGTTTGCAATTTTCAAGGCTCTTAAGGATGAACAGTTGGATGATATTATCACACGATTTTATCATCTGATAACAGAGCTTGAAAGTCATGGTATTGAGTATTCTGACACAGACAAGAACAACAAGCTTCTTGATGCCCTACCGGCCAAATGGGCTATGTACGTGGCTATGATTAAGCTGAATGAAGATAAATACTATGCTCAATCACTGGATGAAATCGTGGGAACGTTGAGGGCATATCACTTCGAAATGATAAAGGCTGAGACTGATTACGAGCAAGTCCAAAATCCGGCGATGTATTTTGGAAAGACATCTAAATCATCAGTGACAGCTGATCAGAAGAGTGCTACAGCGTTTTTCACCGGAGAAACGTCATCACCACCAGAGTCCGAAGACTCACTAAATCGCGCGTTCTTAGGGTTAGGAAGATCGGAAGAACCGCAACCTCAAGTCCAACAGGCATCGACCAGTCAGAGCTATTCTAAGATGCCAATGAGCGCAAAGTCGGCGGAAGAACATCTGAATCTGCTTGCTTCGTTTGTGGCCGCATACGGAAATTGCGTTCAAGGGAAGATCAACGATCCGGCTCTTTGGGATGAAGATTACGATCAGGTCGACCCTGATGACTTAGAGGAGATGGATCTTAAATGGCAACTGGCCATGGTAACCCAGAGGGTTAAGAGATTCATAAAGAGAACTGGAAGAAATCTATAGATGAATAACAAGGGGATAGGATTTGATAAGTCCAAGGTCAAATGCTACAATTGTCAGGGATTGGGACATTTCGCGAGGGAGTGTCAAAGACCGAAGGTAGAAACCTACCAGGGGCAGAGTCAGCATCAAGGACAGTACCAAAGTCAGTCCCAACATAGATATCTTCCGAGTTCTTCATCTGGTCAAGCCAATCTAGCGGGTCTGATATCCAATGTCACTTCTGACAGACAGCTAGATGGTTCTTATGACTGGAGTTCACATCCGGAGTCCAACGCTAGAGCTTTTATGGCTGAAGTTATGGAGAATGGTTGTGAAGAGGATGAGCAGACCACAAGGGACAACAGTCCGATGTGGGTAGAGAAAGCGAATGATCAGACCGAGCTGGAGTTTGCTGCTCAGATGGCCAACGTGGAATCTGATAACTCTAAGGTTAGTCTTTCTATTTCTCTATTTCGTGATTTATGTGCTTTATGTGTTACTTCTAACGATAGGTTAAATCTAGTCTTAGACTCACATAAGACCATAGCTGCTCAAAATGAAAACTTGAAAATAGAAAATGCTAGCCTAAATGATATAAAACAAGATTTAAAAGAAAAGCTTAAGGCTGATGCTCAAGATGTAATCGTTCTAAAAGACAAACTGAGTGAGCAGTGTGTTAGGATAGAACTTATGTATGAGCACGTAGAGGCCTTGACCAAAAGTCTGAAAGACAAGGACATAGAGCTAGCCGAAACCAAGGTTAAGGTAGCAGAGGCAAATAGCAAACTGGAAAAGTTTAGGAATTCGAGCCTAAACCTAGGGAAAGTCTTAGATGCCCAAAGACAGTCTAAGAAGCCTGTAGGTCTAGGTTTTCACGAAATTCCTCCACCTTTCAATGATAACTATGTGCCTCAGCCTCAGGAGAAAACTGACAAGACAGTAGTTTTAGAGGACCTACCTGAACCTACACCTGAGACTAAAGTTGAAAATACACCTAAGGTGACTGACTCAACCGTCAAGGTCAAGAAAGTGAAATTTGTGTCTTCCTCCAGTGAAACACCTGCAGGAAAACAGAAGATTTCATGGGCTGACCAGATCGAAGAGTCAGACACAATAGATGTACCAAAGGAAGTAGACACCAGTGAGACACCTAGATCTAAGGGACCAACCAAAAAGTCCATGGATAAGATGTCTTGCTTTAGATGTCACGAGAAAGGGCATGTTGCTTCTCACTGTCCAAATAGGAAAGCTGATGTTACACCTAAGACAGTGAATCCAACACCTGTTAAGCCCTCACCAACTGTGGCGAGCACGAGTAGTTCTCAGAGTACCGAGAAAACTGTGCAGGCCGCACCAAAACCTGTTGTGAAACAACCACCGGTTAAGTTTGGACCAAAAGAAGTGGTTAGGACAAATTCACCGAATCGTGTCTTTAATCAATCTAGGTCAGCACCTCAACAAGTCTATAGGAGCACCACACCTAGCAGGTCACACACTCCAGTTAGGTCACATACTCCTGTAAGACAATATGTTCCGGTAAAAGCTCAGGGATCACAGTCTGAAATGCATTATAATAAGACTTATTCTAGAGCACCACAACAAATGCCTACTCAAAGGCAAAGAGTGAATCTAAATCACTCGGCACCACAACAGAATTCAGTTCAAAAGCCCAAGTCACCTGAAAGGCGAGATGGGTACTTGAAAGAGTTCAAGTATGTGGACGAGAAGAATGGTATTACCAAGTCAGTCATGGCTTGGGTTCCCCGTGATAACTAACCTATTTTTCTTTCATGTGCAGGAGATAACTACCGGTCCAAACAACAAGTGGTTCGTCGACAGTGGTTGCTCCAGGCATATGACGGGGGAAAGAAGTCTTCTCACAGACTTCAAGGGGGGTAATAGGGGATTTGTATCATTCGCGGGCAACAAAGGAGGAAATATCACTGGAACTGGAGAAGTCACTAATGGGACTATTACATTGGATCAAGTTTATCACGTTGATAAACTGGTTCATAATCTCATTAGTGTATCTCAAATCTGTGATAAGAAGAACTCGGTGTTATTTACTGACACTGAGGCGTTAGTGCTAAAGCCGGGATTCAAGATACCTGAAGATTGGATATTGATGCGGGCTCCAAGGAAGAATGACTTGTACATGCTCGATATGAACAAGCCAGATAATTCGATGGGTCCGATCTGCTTACTATCAAAAGCTTCGGAGACGGAATCGGTTTTGTGGCACAGACGCATGGCTCACTTGCACCTAAGGAAAATGAACTACATAACAAAGAATGGTTTGGTGCAAGGTGTGCCTCTGAAGAGCTTTCAATTTGAAGACAAGTGTCTACCGTGCATGAAGGGCAAGCAACATAAAAAGACACACAATTCCAAGAAGCTGAATTCCATATCCTCGACATTCGATTTGTTGCATATGGACCTTTTTGGCCCTATCAACAAAAGGAGTATAGGAGGTAGTTGGTTTTGCTTAGTTATCACTGACGATTACTCACGGTTTTCTTGGGTTTTCTTTTTAGGTACAAAGGACGAGACGGCTTCAAAGCTCATCGGGTTCTTAGACCAAGTGGAGAACTCCTACGGAACAAGGGTTAAACATATTCGTAGTGATAATGGGACTGAATTTAAAAACTCTGTAATTGGTGTATATTGCCTATCAAAGGGCATCGTGCATCAATTCCGTGCACCATATGAACCTCAACAGAATGGGGTGGCCGAACGTAAAAACAGAACATTGATTGAGGCTGCAAGGACTATGCTTTCGGATTCAAAGCTTCCTACCATGTTTTGGGGGGAGGCAGTGAATACCGCGTGCCACATTTTAAATAGAGTCCTTACAGTCAAATCATTGAACAAAACATGTTATGAAATTTTGAATCAAAGGCCACCTAACTTAACTGGATTCGAACCGTTTGGAGTACCATGCACACTTTTAAGGACAAAACATCAACCGAAGTTTGGTGAAAAGGCTGACGAAGGATACTTCCTAGGTTATGTGCCAAACTCACCAAACAGACGGGTTTTTAACAAAAAGAGTGGTACTGTGGAGATTGTGTATAATATTGAAGTCACAAGTTATACACATGAACCCCAAACTGGTCCGGAATGGATATTTGATTATGATAAGTTATTTGAGTCATTTAATACAATCGATAAAGGACCATGGCCGACGTTGCACTACTGACGATATGCCATATTTTTCCACGGAAACCCGTTCTTCGAATCCTACGTCCGAGCCTACTGCGACTGTAGATGGGTCTCCAGAAGTTTGACAGTTAGACCCGAAGAACGCCTACCACTG
>JAANYP010000799.1:0-17566 GCA_020465985.1 Centrapalus pauciflorus | reverse complement strand
AAATTTAAGCATGTTAAATCTGAATATCTATAACTCACAGTGTTGGGTCTTTATCAAACAGATGTAAAATCTGCCACCTGAGTTATCTCAGGATTTTATCTCAATCTGTTCTCTGTCAAATCAAATCTTTGACCCACTTTATAAATCTTTAAATCTTTGTTCAAAATTTCACTGATCCTGTCCAGAATTATCATGTCAATCATATCATTATCATCATCTTTTATTTTTAAAATATTTATTTTATCTGATTATGATAACTTATATATTCACAAATCATTCTTTCATTAATATTCTTTGTCTCATAATTTCTCAAAAGTTCTCTCTCTCTCTCTCTCTCTCTCTCTCTATATATATATATATATATATATATAACAATATGTAT
Source organism: Centrapalus pauciflorus (assembly GCA_020465985.1). Lineage (NCBI taxonomy): Eukaryota > Viridiplantae > Streptophyta > Magnoliopsida > Asterales > Asteraceae > Centrapalus > Centrapalus pauciflorus. The sequence continues at coordinate 17,184 of JAANYP010000799.1, read as the reverse complement.
ATGTATATAATCATTTATTTAATTAAAATATCAAAATATAGTATTTGGTTTCGGATCACACGAATTCGGATCCTCCGGATTCGGACCATCCGGGTTCGGACCGAAGTGATCCGAATTGAGCCATCCGAATTAGGATCCGAAGGACAGCATCCGAATTGGGATATTAGGACCGGATTAGAAGCATCCGAAATGTAGGATCCGAAATAAGCTTCATCCGAAATTGGGACCAAAGCAAGATCCGAGTTTGAGATCCGAATTGGGTACCAGACCGAATTCGGATCCTTACTTATATTTTCCCAGAAATTTGTTCTTGGTGTTATTAGTTATATTCATTCGGATTTTTCATAATAATTCTCAAAAATGCATTCTATCAACATGCAATGTAATACTTTGTAATATTATTATTTTTAGAGTGTTTTTATACATTTTTCCTTATTAAAAACATCACAAATTCATCAAGATCATCCAAATTATAAACTTTTTGTCAAGAACACATTTTTATTAAAAAAAATCCGATTTCTTCATTATTAGGATGATCCAACCCATAAATTTTGTTTCTATAACTTTTATATACTTCATTACATGTTTTCTAACTCTTTAATCTAACATGCAACCTAAAATTTCATATTTAAATCTATTGGTTTCGGTTTTTACACAAAACCGAACCAAACACACATATATTTCAAGATTAAAGTAATTATTACCTTAAATTCTTGCTAATGATGATGTTTGATGATTGTTGTAACTCCTTTCTTGATTAATTCTTCTCTTAGTTGAGCAAATTTTGATTTCTTGGTAAAATTTTGGAGATATCCGAGAGTTAGAGAGAGAGAGAGTGAAATTCTTAAATGGTGATGAAATGACCATTAATTTGGTTTATATATTTCATTTTATCATTTTGTGCAATTAACCTACTTCTACTTTTGTATTTTATATCTCTTTTAATCATTAAATACTTTATAACATAAATATAATTTAATTAAATAATCTTAAACTTAATTAAATCACAAAACAAATAATGTAATTAAATTACATTATTGGATCAAATACAGAATTTAAGTTCAGATAAAAGCTGGGTTGTTACAGTGTGACTTGAAGAATCCATGTTTCGATTTGAGGCTTAACTTGAATTGGATTTTATATGTGACGATTGTGATGGATGAAACCCTATTGCAGATCATTGTGAGTTTTAGTATTAATATTACATAATGTGCATTGCATGTTGGTGGTTATGTCATTGCATGCTGTACTTGATACTTGATTGTTGTTTCTTGATTACAATTGCATGCTTCATTCACATTGAGATGAGATTTGGAATATTGGTCATGTTTGAGATATATTGATTCCTATCGCTTTGATCATCTTTTCATTTGACATTACCCGGATATCCATGGAATATTGGTCTAGCTCTAAGTTAGCAAATTGAGCAATACATATTGGACTAGCTCTAAGTCAGCAAATTGAGCAATACATTTTGTACTAGTTCTAAGTCATCAAATTGAACAATATGTATTAAACTAGCTCTAAGTCAGCAAATTGAGCAAAATAATGTGGACTATCTCTAAGTCTGAAATTGAGCATCTAATCACATGACTGTTGGTAGTATCATTTGACTTGTTTGCTTGCATTGCTTATTATTTTTTATTAATCTAGCAACTCACTCAATGTAATTTTTACCCCTTTAGCTGTTTAATATTTTACAGGTCTTGATCTACATGATAGGGAGCCTCTAGAATTCCTTACCGTTTAGTTATCATGAAACTAGCAGTATCGAGACCACCGGTACACATTGGTTGCTGTTTTGGGGTAATTGGGTTGTTGCCTACCCGGACACGAATAATCGTTTCACAGGATCATCACTTGTCCCCTTGTAGAAAAATTAAATTTGGTATTTTGTTGGCATCATGTTTGGTGTCGTTAGTTATGAAAGTTTTAAATTCTCCCTAATTTCGCAAGTATTACATATCAGTTATTGTTAATTACTACTCTAAAGTGCATTATAATTGTATGGGTGTTTCAGATGGAATTAATAGATCTAAAGAAAATCATGTGACTTATCAATTTATACACAAATCCACAACCAATACGATTAATATCTAAATTCGAAACATCAAACCCATCATCCAAAGTGGGTGAACAATAAATCTACTCACTAATGATAAGTAAAACTGAAATTACAACTAAATCTTCACTGAACATGATTAAAATCCGAAAGTGTAAGTAATAAATATACGAAACTGTTGCTAATTGAAACTGAAAAAACCAGAGCTAAACTTGATGAAATGGATGAAATAAAGATGCAATCGTCCAAAAAGAATCTGAAATCGACTCCCAAATCAGCCCCCAAAGTCGTGATTTCGGTTGTCAAAGTCACACCTCCAACTGATGAAAATCGATTTGCAATGTCCATCTAATCTATCTAAACCTAACCTAGAAAACGAGATACAAATCTATAGCTAACCTATATAAACCCTAACCTAGAAAACAATATGAAGCAGCAAAAAATCACATACAATTGTGGAGATTCGAACTTGTGACCTAGCTGCTCTCCCCTCTCACAACCCCACGCCCAACACAATAAGCTATGAGTTGATGTTGGATTGTTTCTTGGGTTAAGACTTTTGGACTGAAATAGTTGTAAGTGGCTTTGGCTGACTTGTGGCATAGAATTTTTCCGTTATGAACTTCATGTAATTACTGAGGTTTGGCTTCTTTCCAATGTCCGTGCCAAATAGTATTTGTGGTTATCATTTTCATTTTTTTTTCTTGCTAATGTTGTAGAAGTCTCAATGTCCGTGCCAAATAGTATTTGAGACCGTTATTTTGGGAACCAAATGTATTTGGCACCCTCGTATTTAGGACCATGCAAAAACCGTGCCAACCACGTTCCAAAAAGTATTTGGCACGGTTTTTAAGGTATTGGGCACGATTTTAAGCCCTCCCAAATACCATATTTCCTTGTAGTGAGTACATTACAAATTTCGTCCATCTAGTTTACTAGATATTACGGATCAGATATTTTAATTGTAAAAATTACACTGACAATTCTTGTGGTTGAAGTATTGTTACGTATTTCGTCATTTGGCCATTTAAAATGGTCATTTTAACATTACTTGTTTAATAATTATTATTAATGTTTCTTTTATTTTTATTTCTATTATTAAAAAAATAATAAAGTAATTGAAAAAAATTAAAAAGACTAGTAAAAGTAATTTAATATAAAAACACATAAAAATGAATGATAAAATAATAAGTACTCATTTTAGTCAATTTTACATTCAATAAATTTTATTGATGATTAAAACATCTATAAAAACACATAAATTGTCATTCAATTCATTTTGATAACTAAAAACAAAATAGTTTTTTAACTTTACGTATCCTGTTGAATTGTTATAGAAAAAATAAAACGTATAAATAAATTTAAAATTTTCAAAATTCTTCAATGTTGTAGAAGTCGCTAGGCGGTAGTCGGTCGGCCCGCCGACACAGGGGGAGTAGTCGGATTGAAAGTTTCATTATGTAAATTTCAGAAGTATACATACAACATATTTACAAATACTCAAATGCAATTATAATTATGCATAACACCTAAAAATATTTTTAATATCACAACCGTAATTGTTAAAAACTTCAAACATATAGCATAGTTCATTGATGTTATAATTAGATTGACGATCCCTAATCGTTTTGACAATATTGTTCAAAGATAAGCACATAAATAGGGCACAACAGCGAGAGAGAAGAGAGAGATCGATGATAGTCTTCTTGCAAGAAAGATTGAGAGATTAACAGCGTGTTGAGTTTGTCTGCATATGAATTTTACCCTAATTTAATTAGGCTCTCTTTTGGGTCCTTTCTTTTTTATTTTAGCATTTTTTTCATTAAAAAAATTGTTGACTCTCTTTGACTTTGATACCGCCTAGGCCGACTAGGACGATTTTAACCCACTTTGACCGATTCCGCCTAGATAGACCGATTATATGAAAACTGTAGTTGAGTAGCCGCCTAATGCCTAGGCGTCGATTAATCGGCCGCCTTGGCCGATTTTTACAACCCTGAAGTTCTTTGATATCTTTCTAAAAATTTTTAAAAAGTTTTACTTCAAAATTTCAAAACTTTTATATATTTTACTTAAAACGTTTTCTAAAAAAACATTTCAAAATTTTAATATTTTCAAACAACTATAGTTTTTCAAAAAATATTTTTAAATTTTTAAACATTTTTTTCAAAATGTTAAAACTATAGAAACATTTTTAAACATATACTGTGAAAGTGTTAAAAAGTTATTTATGTAAAAATTTTCAAAAAATGTCAAAAAAAATTTAATACTTTTTGACAATTTTTACATTTATAATTAATAATAATAATAATAATAATAATAATAATAATAATAATAATAATTCATTTGTCTTTATTGATATATTAATATTCAATTTTATGTCTTTTATATTAAATTAATTTTACTAGTATTTTTAATTTTTTTGATTTGTTTATTATTTAATAATAGTAGAAATAATAATGGAAACATCATTAGAATTTATAATTATTAAACAAGTAAGGGTAAAATGATCATTTTAAATGGTCAAAGGACGAAATTTGTAATAAAACTTCAATCACAATGACTGATAGTGTATCTTTTAAAGTTGAATGACCGAATCCATAATTTATAGTAAACCACATGCATGAAATTTGTAATTTACCCTTAGATAAATCATTGTGTAAACAACGCATGTCCATCCAAGTACAACATACCCAGTTGTTTTATCAAAATTCAGTCCTAAAACAAGAAGAATAATCAAAGCAAAGATGGCCTTTCGCCAGCAAAAAATAACCACCGAAAGACCACAAAAAAAGAAAAAAAGAAAAAAAACGAACTTACCCCAGAATACCATCACATCCATGGAGAAAAAAATTCTTCCCACATCAACTTCTTGTTGTCTTATTTTATAATTATTATTATTTTTTTTTTTTTGCAATATCCAAAGAAAGCGTCCATTTTTCATCCCACTCATATCCCGAAATAATAGAAGTGAACAGGTGATGGACTTAAAATCTGTGGCAATAAGAAAGTCCAAACAAGAGATAGTGTTAAATTCTGGTGGCAATTGTCTAGAGATAATGGTTAATTGGGTCTACTAGAAATGGTTTGCATTAAAAAGAGACGCGTTAAGTGGTGTTTTTCAGATTGGGCTCTCAAGATAATAGTTGTTGTCTAGTTTTAATGATTTCTTTAATTAATATAAAGTAATTACAAAAAAAAAAATTCATTATAACGAACTTAAATTCATAAAATTGAGAAATGGTACATAACCAGCATTGAACCTCAAATGTAAACTATATTGTTGTAAGAGAGAACCAGAAATAATAACAAAAACAATCACAAAATAATAATTTCCATTAAACTAATTAAATATCTAACCGATCAAAAGACCAAAGAACTACAAATAATTCAACCTCACTACAATTAAAACTCTCGATGAATTATACCAACAGGTATATTCCCCACAACTCTCAACTAACCTAATCAATACAAGATTTACAAGAACATAAAACCCTAACCTGGAATAGGTGAAGAGAGAAATATGAAAAGCGAACATAGGCACGAAATAAACTCTGGAATAGGGTTGAAGAGCAGCACACTTGCAATATATAGACACCTACCCTTACAGATATTTTTCAACAAAACGAACCAAAAACCCACACATCAACCCAAAGCCCAAACCACAACAATCCACAGTAAACTTGAAAACATGAAACCACTTATTATCAATACATGTTTCAACATATGTGCAGAAAAAAGAAGAAAAAATATGGCATTTTGTCAAACACTTGTAGTCCAGACTGAACTTAGAATGGTAAAAGTATCACTAGAATCCTTTCAAGTTACCTAGGAAAAAATTTTCTCACCTATAAGGATTGCGGCGGCATTAATGTCAACTCCTTAATAGCAACACACGTACAATCATCAATCGAGATCAACGGATCGATGGCTCACCTACAAGGGTTGTAGCAACGGTATCGACTCACCTAGATAGAAAGAATCAAGCATTGCAAGCTTTGGATACATGTATAGTCATTGCTAATACAAACTTATACCTTTACTGGAAAGTAGTACTAGTCTTCAAAGTGAAACTATGAAACATATTACAACCTTAATTATGACATTTTTTTTCAACACTTAGAAAAACCTAAAAATAGTGCAACAATACTTATGCATGACATCATAAACCTTATACTTCACTTCACTCAAGAAAAGGAAATATGCAATCCTCCATGATCTGCTGATTATCAATGGACCAATAATGATCCAAAAGCCGACAATGAATCCAAACACCGTGCTAATGATAAAGCCCCAATCGACTCCATGTGATATTCCATCGTCGTCTTTGTGGTCTCTAACAAGTGTTTCAACTGTACAAAGCTCAGTGAGTGGAAGTCCACAAAGTTTGTTCCCAATGAAGCTAGACTCGTTCAAGCTCTAAAGCTGAGTACTTGATGGGACTCTTCCTGTCAAGTTGTTGTATGACACATTAAAGCTACATAAGAAGCTCAAGCTTGATAAGCTAACTGGAAGCTCCCCTGAAAGGTGGTTGAGAGACACGTCAAATGATTCAAGTGATTTCAGGTTTCCAATATTCTCCGGGATCCTTCCTGTAAATTGATTGTTTGATAAATTCAAGTGGTGTAATTTCTGGAGATCTGTTAGCTCGCTTGGGATGTGCCCAGAGAAATTGTTACTTGAAAGGTCCAACAGCAGCACCAGTCCAAGAATAGTGCTATATGTATCCTCTCGTCCCTTTATCACAAATGAATCACTAACACGATTGTATCTCGAGTACCCAAAATAGGACTCAAATAAATCTTTTGAGGTACCTTCTTTCTCGCAAAAGGTAGTCAAATTGTTGAAGCATCTTGGAATATTCCCTGATAGATTGTTATGGGAAAGGTCCAAGATCTGAGTCCATGTAAGATAATGTTGGAGATAATATCTCCAGGCAACTAAGTTGGTTGCTGTTTTCTGAGCATCAGGAAGCTGAAGGTGAAAAGATGAAGCTGAAAGAGTAGTTATTTACTTCTCATTAATAATCTATTTACTTTCCTTGTTTATGATAGTAGTTATGAAGCTCTTTCATATTTCCAAATATGTGTTTAAATAGTGTTGAGTGGAATCTCATATATGTGCAGAAAACAATTAGAAAAATAATATATAGAAGCATCAGTTCCACAGGCCTTAATTTGGTTTGTTCTTTTTAATACAAATCAGTATCAAATTGGTATCAGAGCTTGGACAAGATGAATCCCGCAAGCACTTCACTTGGCCACGTGTCACTGCCCAGACTTGCAAAGTCGAATTATGACAACTGGAGTATTCAGATGCGAGCACTACTCGGGGCACAAGACGTATGGGAGCTCGTTACAACGGGTTACGATGAACCAAGTGCAGCCGGAATTGGTGCAATGACAGCAAATCAGTTAAAAGGATTGAAGGAGAAAAGAATGAAGGACAAGACTGCACTATATTTGTTGTTTCAATCGGTGGATGAGTCTGGCTTTGAGAAAATCGCAAGTGCTACTACAGCAAAGCATGGGATACATTGGAAAGGGTATTCAAAGGAGCAGATCGAGTTAAACAAGTGAGGCTTCAAACTTTACGTGGTGAGTTGGAGGCCATGAAGATGAAGGAGACTGAAGGAGTTTCAGATTACATTACTCGCGTACAAACAGTGGTGAATCAACTCAAACGAAATGGTGAAATACTAACTGATGCTAGAGTTGTGGAGAAAATTTTACGCTCATTAACCGAGAAGTTTGAGAATGTGGTATGTGCAATTGAAGAGTCCAAAGTTTTAGAAGAATTGACGGTTGAAGAATTGGCAGGTTCTCTAGAAGCACATGAACAGAGAAAAAAAGAAGAAACAAGATGCCCTTGAAGAGGTATTGAAAACAAAGGCAACAATCAAGGAAGACAGAGCCATGTATGCACAGCAAAGCAATCGTGGAAGAGGGAACCAGTTTAGAGGACGTGGTTTCAATCGAGGTAGAGGCCGTGGCAGAGACAATAATCATTATGAAAGACAACCAACTAATTTCCAGAAAACTTGGCCAGACAGAGGACGTGGTCGTGGAAGAGGCGGTCGCTATAATCGTTCTAGTATCGATTGTTATAACTGTGGTGGTTTTGGGCACTTTGCAAGAGATTGCAGGTCTTCAAAGAGGGTTGAAGAGAACACAAATCTTGTGACAGAGGAAGAGGTGAAAGACGATGGTGTTCTCTTAATGGCATACAAAGATACCATTTCCGATAACCATAACATATGGTATCTTGACACGGGTGCAAGCAATCACATGTGTGGTTACAAACATTTATTTATGAACATTCAGGAGATAGAAGATGGTCATGTCTCATTTGGAGATGCGTCGAAGATTCAAGTGAAGGGACGTGGTACGATTTGTTGCACTCGTAATGGCAAAGAGACCAGAATTGAAGATGTATATTATGTGCCCGAAATGAAAAGCAACATTTTAAGTTTGGGACAACTTATGGAAAAAGGTTATTCTAGTTTTTTGAAGGGTCGTATCATGCACCTGAATGATAAAGAAGGACGATTAGTTGCACGTGTGGAGATGGGAAAAAACAGAATGTTTAAACTCGACCTGGGTAATGTACTAGAAAATGCTTGAAGATTGATGTAGCAGACAAGTCCTTGATGTGGCATATGCGTTTTGGGCACTTACACTATGGTGGCTTGAAGGAACTAGCAAGAAATGAAATGGTTCATGGGCTTCCCCACATGGATTATTCCAAACAATTTTGCGAAGAATGTGCAATTTACGTGATACATCATTATTTTCACGTGATGCATCAAATTCTCGCGTGATGCCTCGACGTTATGGCGTTATGCATCACCTGATTCAATGGCTATAAAGTGGTTCCTCGGTTTTTTGATACATATGGGTCTCCATTGAACCCATATATATATATATATATATATATATATATATATATATATATATATATATATATATATATATATATATATATATATATATATATGTATATATATATATAGAGGGAGGTTCAATGGAAAACCACAATGCACCTGAAAACTTGTGAAAACCGCACTGCACCACCACAAATGCATCAAATTCCACGCGTGATGCATCAAAATCCAGCGTGATGCATCAAATTTCGCACGTGATGCACCAAAATCTCGCGTGATGTCATCATCTTATTTACGATCATACCACCACGTTTTTCATGAAATGCACCAAATCGGACGGTATGCGTAGGTTTCCATAGTTTTCAGGTGCATAGTGGTATTTCATTGAACCCACCCCTATGTGTGTGTGTGTATATATATATATATATATATATATATATATATATATATATATATATATATATATATATATATATATATATGGAGGTTCAATTGAGAACTTTTATGCATCGAGGTACAAAAGAACCTATATCATCCATTAGATCAAAAAATTGTATGGATTAGATTAATGGCAAAAGGGTAAATAGTTGGACAATTTTATGCATCTTGTGCATTATAGAAACAAAGAAAGAAGGGCATTTTGGGGAATGTGCATACCTCATTAAATTTAATATTTCAACAAATAATCAAATAATAAATGCTAAATAAATTCAATTGATACATTTCCAAATTTAACAAAAAAATTACACAAATTCAAAAAAAAATGATGGAGATCGAATTTTATCATTAATCGTGTTTATCTATACATCGTATTCAAAAAAGACGCATTTAACGAAAAAAAAAACACAAATTCATGTATGCATTGTGTTCAACTTGTTTATCATTCTTCTATGCATCGTGTTCGTCGTTCATATTCTTCATTCATTTATGCATCATGTTCAACTTGTTCATCATTCATCTATGTACCGTCATTGTTCATCATCCATTTATATATCATCATTTTTCGTTGTTCATCGTTCATCATCCATCTATGCATCGTCATTGTTCATCATCCATATATGCATCATCATTATTCATCCTTTATTATCCATCTATGCATCGTGTTCTTCATAATCATCATCGGTTGCATCTCTTGTTCATGTTCATCATCATCGTTGTTCATCGTTAATCTTCGTCTTGAAATCATCATCACTATTAAAATCATGAAGAACATGATTAGAGAGGAAGAGAGAGAGAGAGAGAGAGAGAGAGAGAGAGAGAGAGAGAGAGAAAGAAATGGGGAGGAAATTGAGAAATGTAGTTAATATGAGATTTTAATTCAAAATGTAACTTCTAATTATTTTTTAATTATTTTTAGAAATAAATTAATTATCATATCTTTAGTTTTCCCTAAATACCCTTTGTGCACCCTTGGTAGATTATCTGATGCACAAAAGTGCCTTGAGGTGCCCCGATGCATAAAAGTTCTCAATTGAACCTCAATCTATATATATATATATATATATATATATATATATATATATATATATATATATATATATATATATATATATATATATATATATATATATATAGGGTTAGGTTCTATGGGGCACCTGTATGCATTGTGCACTTTGGGAACCTGTATGCACCGTTAGATCTTGAATTTTAATGGTTCAGATTGTAGTGGCAAAAGGGTAATTAACTTGAAAATGGGTGCACAGGTGCATAACTTCTCGTGCGCGGAAGGGCAAAATCGGAAGATGTTTGAATTCAGAAAATATTATATCCGAATCTAAACAAACATGATGCATCTTCATCCAATTTATTGGATTCGTCTTCAAACACGATGCATCTTCATCCAATTCAATTTCAAACATGATGCATTTCGACCATATTCATCCTCGTCTTTGTTCCATCATTATGCATCACCAAAATCGTGATGCATTTCGGCCATATTCATCATCGTCTTTGTTCCACCATTATGCATCACCAAAATCGTGATGCATTTCGACATTTGAACGTGTTAATTTCGTGATGCATCTCTGAAATTTAAACGTGTTCATCAACACCTTCAATGTGTTCATCATTGTCGTGAAAACTGGTTGAGAAAAAGAGAGATGGAGAGAGACTAGCCATGAAAGAAAAAGGGAAAGAGAGAGAAAAGGGGATGAATTTATGGAAAGGTTGTTGATCATTTTATTTAATTTCCTAAATAAATGATAAATATTAAATTAAATATTATAATTTAACAATATATTATTAAGCATTCCCAAAATGCCATTAATGCACCCTTTGTAAACAAGCAATGCATTTTTGGTTCCCATTTGGTTCCCTATGCATATGGTGCCCCATAGAACCTCAATCTATATATATATATATATATATATATATATATATATATATATATATATATATATATATATATATATATATATATATATATATATATATATATATATATATATATATATATATATATATATAGAGAGAGAGAGAGAGAGGGAGGTTCAATGGAAAACCATAATGCATCTGAAAACTTGTGAAAACCGCACTGCACCACCACAAATGCATCAAATTCCCCGCGTGATGCATCAAAATTCTGCGTGATGCATCAAATTTTCCGCGCGATGCATCAAAATCCCGCGTGATGCATCACCTTATTTACGATCATGCCACCGCGTTTTTTATGAAATGCACCAAATCGGACGGTATGCGTAAGTTTCCACAGTTTTCAGGTGCATATTGGTTTTCCATTGAACCCACCCATATATATATATATATATATATATATATATATATATATATATATATATATATATATTACTATTTAGTTTTTTTATATATTAATCATTTGATATATATGTATCTATTTAGAATGTAAAACTAATTTTGTTAAATAATTGGACTTGATTATTTGATTATATTAGCTGTTGGACATTGGTTAGTTGATTATAACATTAACTTTAGCTTATTTTCGCGGTCTCACACACTAATCCCTACAGGTGCCCGTAGTAGGCCGGCCGCCCTACCTAAACCAATCATCATATCGGTCCCTAGGCGCCTGCGGTTTTCGCCGCCAGTAGTGCCATCCTCCCCGCTGGCTGTATGGGCGGGTTGTTATTCATAACAATTTAATATATATACTATTAAATTTACCTTTTACTAAATACACATACTAACTTGTATTTTATTAATTACACTGTAACATCCCTTAATATAGATTAGTTAGTTTACCCTAAATATGTAGCTTTTATTGAGACTTATGTTGTAATATTTATAAAAGTTATGTATGAAGGTTAAAATTGGTAATTCTTGATTATTAAGGTTAATGAGTGTAAATTCTCTTTTCTTTTTAAACTTAAACAGATTAAAAAAAACATGTTATGTGTTGCGATGACTCATTTGAAACTTCTGCATTCTCTCTAAAAACACAAATGAACACACATTCTCTCTAAACTCTCCGTTCCATCTACTTCAAAAGAACAACCAAATTGTTCAAAAACTCCAAGGTTCTTGCTTGAATTGTTTATATATGTGTTTCGAGTAATAAACAAGTTCTATCTAGAGGTAATTATAATTGCTTAAATTAATGAATTTCTGTTTTGTTTGGTATCGGCATTCTTACATTGAATAGCGGCCGGATTTGGCTTCAAATTGGATAAATTTTCCATTGTTAACTTCAATTGAGGTTAGAAACATATTATACATGTTACATAGTACGTTTTCCTATTAATAACAAGCCTGACAATAGAGTTTTAGCCAAAAACCTGTCAAGAACACTCTTTAAGCCACAAACTCGGTATTCGGACCTTGAGTTTGTGGAAGTCGGACTTAGTCCTGAGATGGAGAACCAATTGACTCGAGTTTGCCAAGCTCGAGGTCACTAACATGTAAACTAATTTTGTAGTTTGCTAACTTAAGTCTATAAAGGTTGAGAGTCATAAACTCAGGCTTCAAAGAAAAAAATTGAAACTAGAAAGTGTGAAGCTAAACTCATGATGGAAGACCCGAGTTAGCTAAACTCGGACTCAACACATGGATCTAGAGTTTCACAAACTCGGCATAATTAAAGAACCCGGGTTTTGTATAGCTTGGTGCCAGTTCCCCAAGTTCGATAACTCCATACAAGTTCAAACCTGATATTGTTAACTCAATATCAAACCAAATCCAATTTAAGACATATATTAGCATATTTCCAAGAACCAGAATAGATCGTAGATCGTATCTTTATACTATATACTTGTTAAATACAGACAAGTATGAAGTATCATATCAGACAATTGGATAATAGTAAAAACAGGTTATCCAAACATATTTAAAAGTGTCAAACGAGTTTAATTATCAAAGATAGGTTTGTCAAAGCAAAGTCTAGCTGCCTACTATCCAACTCCTATTACAATCTTGTCAGCCTTAAACTTAAAAACAAATTCGGTCCCTAATTATTCAAGAGGTGGATCTAATCCACTACAACTTATACAGATCAGCCAACATAATTAAATATTGTGAGTTCTAGATTAATTGTTTTACATGTATTTTTATGAAATGATAGCATATTTTTCTCATAAATTATATCTATATATATAGCTGACGGAGCAGAGAGAAAAATACTCACGTGGCGCAATATTAGTGGTTATAATTCAAAGAATTAATGGTGAGTTGGCACAATATTACTGGTTAAAATTCAGAAAATTAAGGCTGCTGATTTGGCGCAATATAATTGGTTAAAATTCAAAAATAATAGGATTCCCCCACTATTTTGGCGTAGAAGTTCAAAAATCAGCCTATATATGTGTGTGCGTGTGTAGTAAAAAACTATGAAATATTTAAATATAAAAACTGTGAGATAATATATGAAGTAAAATAATAATTTATAAAACCTGGATTATTTGCAACTGAAATATTGGATTATATCAAAGCAGGAAAAAATAAAGATTAAACCTGAATATTATATATATATATATATATATATATATATATATATATATATATATATATATATATATATATATATATATATATATATATATATCGTAAGTTAAAGCAAAAAAAGCAGTAATATATGCAGTAAAAAATAAAGTTTCAAACCTGTAATATCAAAAGTTGCACGATCAAAACCTTGTGGATAATATCAAATAGAAAAAGCAGAAAAAAAAAAGATTGAAACCTGGAAAAACGATATATATATGATCATCAATTAAATGTAACTAATTGGAAGATAATATATGAAATAAAAACTAAACACGAGTATATGCATTAAAAAATAAAGTTTTAAACTGGGAATATCAAAATAAAATAAAATAACTGGAAAAAGAAAAAAAAACAGACAATGCATAAATAATGGGATAACATTATTTTCAACACGTGTCTACAATTGGTATTAAAAGAAAATTTTGCATAACAAACATTTTTGAAATAATGGCAATAATACTTGACAAATTCCAACACTGTGTTTATAAAGATAACGCACTATGTTTATAAAGAAAAGCGCATGACACGATATTTTCAAAAATGAAGGCCATAACCAAAATATCAACATAACATAATACTGATGTAGTAGCTGTGTAACAAAAATCCAGAAAATTAGGAATAAGTAACACCTTTACGATTTTTATAACTACCAGCTTTATCTTTACCAGCGCCATGACTAATTCAAGACCAAACTATCACTGTTAAGCTACTTATATGCATGTAGCAATAAAGAAAAGATTTATAAATAGCTCATCTGCTTGCTTTTATAAAAAAGATTTCACTGGTGTGTAATTGTGATTCAAATAAACTCAAGATAGTGACAATCAATCCTGAAATGACTTGGTTCCTCATTAGTACGGTTGTTAATTCAACAAACCCATGGAAAGTCTTACTGATATAACATGTGTTCATAAAGCATTTATATACCAGTCATCATTTCAACGCTCATATATCATTCATGTTTAAAGCATGATGTATTTTTATGTTTTCATCGTAAGTTATCCTCTTCTCATAATGTGTATTTTACACCACCTCAAAAATCAGAAACCCATACATAAAAACACAGATCTAGAATATGACAAATGAATTTAAACAAATTATCTTATAATAGACCTAAGGTATCAAGATGATTTGTATCCAGTACTATGAGAAATCTGAAGCAAATCAAAAGTAAACACAGGATAAAAATAATAGGCGGCAGTGACGATTCTGGTTCTAGTAGTGGCGGCGCCGCAGTGGCAGTGGTTGTGTGGTGGTGGAAGCCGAGAGAGAGAATCACAGGGTTTGGTTGCGGTAGCCGAGTAGGAGAGATGAGTGTGTGAGTGAGTGTTGAGAGATGGGTACGTCAAGGGAGAGAGGTGGGGCGGTGAGGATCAGAGTGGTGGTCATGCGACAACGACGGCTAGGGTTTGGCCGTCGACGAACAGAGAAGACGAAGAGCGAGCGAGTAAGAGTGAGCAAGAGGGATACGAATAGGTGAAGCTGGTAGTTGCTAGAGTCGTTGGCGGAGAGAGTCAGCGGCGAAGGTTGTCGCCAGTCGGGGTGAGAGTGAGCAGAGAACGAGAGAGCGAAGAGGGAGCGTGAGGGAGTGTGTCTGTGAGCAGTGTGTGTCTGTGTGTTTGTGGGGCCAAGAAGGCAATATGGGAAATTCTCAACATCGAGAGTTCTGTCCCAAGCCATCTGGGAATGCTTCCGAAAAGTTCGTTTCTACCAAGGTCGAGGATTCTCAACCATTTCAAGTTCACTAGAGAAGCAGGTAATATACCTGTGAGCTGGTTCCCTTGCAAGTTCAATGTATCTAGCAGAGGTAAAGAACCTAAAGTTCTTGGGATCCCACTGAACAGATTGTTATTCTCCATGTTTAAGAAATACAAATTCGGCCACTTCTCCCAGCACTCCGGAATGACACCCGAGAAAAGATTACGTCCCAAATTTAGGGCCATAAGACTGTTCTCGACAACAGGACACAGGAAATGATGTAATGATCCTTCAAAGGTATTATTTGATAGATCTAGAAATCCATGAACTGACCAAAGTGAAAGATGAGGCAACTGCCCAATAAATTTGTTACAACTTAAGTCAAGCACATCTAGATCAAGTGTCGCAGGGATACCAATCAGTGTTCCTTGAATATGATTTTTTGACATATCTAAGTATCTCATACTATTAGGCAATGATCTCCAAAAGGACAGCGGCACAGGTGTAGAAATGTTTGTGTTGCTTATGTCCACCGCTTGTAAATATTTTTGCAATTGAAGCCACAAAGGGAACTGCGGCCCTAATTCCCAAGAGTTCATAAACAAGACATGTAGTTGGAAACAGGGAATCCAATTAGCATGTTGTGGTCTTAAGGATAAGGTGTTACCTGTTCCAATTAGAGATTTTAACTTTGCTAGTTTGGCAAAGTGTGCTTCTGTCACCACACCGGTCAACAAATTGTGAGAAACATCTAAATATTTCAAGTTTATAAGCTGACCGAAACTATTAGGAAGGCTGCCATTCAGTTTGTTGTTTGAAAGATCCAATACCTTCAGCAATGATAATCTTCCAATTGAGAAAGGGAGGCTGCCGAGGACTTGGTTATATGAAAGATCTAACACCTCCAATGATGATAAACGTCCTATGGAATCCGGAATTATACCAGCAATGTCATTAGAGCCAAGTTGGAGATGCCGAGTTCTCGAGAAATAAGGACTCCAAGCCAGGTGATTTGCACTCAAAAAACTTTGAAGAAGGCGAGTTAAACTAATATTACGAAAATCCACATATGACACATCTATATCCCTCATATTACAAATGTTACCCAATGATTTAGGTATTGTTTCCGTGATTTGATTTCCTGACAGGTCAAGGGTAAGAAGAGAGGTTAAATTGTGAAGGTTGCGGAGAACCGGACTCGAAACACCACAATAACTAATATCTAAGGATATGAGTTTACTACTTGATAACCCTTTTAATACTAATGGAGAACTCATGAAATCATTTTCAGAGACATGAAGCTTCTCAAGAAAAGTCAAGTTACGAAAGCCATCAATACTACGAATAGGGCCGTGAAAATAACACCTACTCAAATCCAATGAACGGAGACTACTTATACTGAATATCCACGGTGGCACGAAACTGTTGAAATTATTAAAACTTAGA
This sequence comes from Centrapalus pauciflorus, assembly GCA_020465985.1. NCBI lineage: Eukaryota > Viridiplantae > Streptophyta > Magnoliopsida > Asterales > Asteraceae > Centrapalus > Centrapalus pauciflorus. The sequence continues at coordinate 145 of JAANYP010000799.1, read as the reverse complement.
TCTAGAACAGTAAGGGATGTGATATTAAGAGTTGGAACATGGGGATGTATTTGCGAGAGTTGACATTCAGAGAGATGGAGTTCGACTAATGAAGGAAGAGTGTTTATCACCTGAAGCCAATCGATTGCTTTGCTTAGATCTGTGC
>JAANYP010000798.1:305000-453365 GCA_020465985.1 Centrapalus pauciflorus | reverse complement strand
GAACAGTGGGGCTGGACTGTTCCATATTCTCTTGTGCCACAGAGGCACCAGCCACAAAGGCTTCAGGCTCAACAAATGAGCCAGGGTGAGGAATCTGCTCTTCCTCAGCCACAGAGGCTAAGGGAGCAGACTCAGCTTGAGCTGTTTTGGCCTTCTTTTTAGCAGGCCCAGCTTCAGCTGCCAAGGTCCTTTTTACCAACTTAGACCTGGCTTTGGATTTTCCACCGGGAGCAGCAGTTACTGGATCCACCCTCACAGCAGAGGGTCCTTCCACTAAACCCAACAGCCTCCTCATTGGTGTTGAGAGAGGAGGCTCATTTTCCAGTACAGGAGTATGAAACACCCTATTCCCTATCACAGGGAATGCAGCAGTTTTAAGTAGGGGTTGAGAGTGATATAGATGCTCACCACAGACATGGCAGAAGATGAGACTCAGGAACCTGGGATATCTGACAGCTGCTGGTCTTGTCTCTTGTTGTACCAGGTTTCTCATGTTCAAGAAGATCCATTTGGCCATGTCAAGTGTAGTCCCATCCACCAGCTGAAGGACTATAGGCACTTCATCTCTACTAAGTTGGTCAAAGGAGCCAACCTTGCTGCTGAATGACATTGCCACAGAGGCAAATAGGAAATTATATGTAGGTGATAACTCCTTCCTGTACAGAGTAGCTCCAACCTTGGGTTCTGCCACACCACAGAAGCGTAACAGATTGCCCATTTGCTCATTTTCAGGCTGAGGGAGATCATAGGTCTCAGCCACTGGAAGATGAAGAACTTCCCTCAAAAGATCGACTGTAATCTCAATGGTTTGAGTCCCATTGAGAATAGTACCTCTGATAACCTTAGTGTTTGGATTGTAAGAGCAGGTGTACCAGAACTCGTATACCATCTCCTGATACAGGACACCAGGAGATGCAGTCAGGGCATAGTTCAACGGATGAACTTGCAGGAATTCCACCATTTGATCGTAACCCTTCCCCACATAGTTTTTGGGGATTGTGAGGTTTGCTATGTAGTTGGTGGGTTTCAGGGTCAGCATCGTGGTGACAGAAGGATGTTTAACAACATCCTCACCAACGAAAACTGGCAGAAAGGGATTGGGTCGGTGAGCCATTTGAGAAATTTGAAGGTTTGAGGAAGCAAAAGACACTTAGTCGATTTTAGGGTTCTTGAGAATTTCTGGGAATGATGAGGAAGACGAAGATGAAACAGTGAATGGTGGTATTTATAGGACTTTGAATGGTCGTGTGTATGAGAGAGAAAAGATTTGGGCGGTTTGATTTGAAATGTTTGTTAACGGAAAACGGAACGGTTGTCCATGTCAGAAACATTGTCAGACCACTTGACCTTTTTGATCACTAACACACGTAACATACATTATCCGCAGTAATTAAGTTAAATAAAACATAATTTAAGAAACTTAATTATGAAGAAAGGTAATTAAACTGTTGGTCTACGCTGATGGTCAAACCTGTGATGATCAGGATCAACAAGGTTCTCAGTCTTCAAGCTGTTCTTCCTTCAAACTGTTCCTTCAGCCTGCTCTCCTTTGTGAGAACAGGTTGAGTTCAATAGATGAACAGGTTACAGTGTGAAGAAGTGAACAGGTTGAAGACTGAACCATCAGAGCAGGCTGGACGAATAAACAGGTTAAACTGTTTTTGTTCAGCCTGTTGTATGTTCAAGCTGTTCAAGTTTTTCAGACAAATGACTAAGTACAGATCATGTATAACCTGTTCTGTCTAAGCTGTTTAGAGAAACTTGAGCAGTGTGAGACATACGAATTATTAGACCGTTGAGAGACACTTAGTCACTCTTGTTTAACATGCCCAGCTTGCTGACAAGGTAATTAAACCTTGTTTCATCCAGAGGTTTGGTGAAAATGTCTGCAAGCTGTTCATGTGTGGAAATAAAACTTACCTCCACATTACCTTTTTGGATGTGATCCCTGATGAAGTGATGTCTGACTTCAATATGCTTTGTTCTTGAGTGAAATACTGGATTGTTGGAGATGGCTATGGCACTTGTGTTATCACACAGAATAGGAGTTTTCCTATACACAAGCCCATAGTCTTCAAGCTGATGCTGCATCCACAGAATCTGACCACAGCAGCTTCCAGCAGCAATATATTCAGCTTCAGCAGTAGAAGTGGACACTGAGTTCTGCTTCTTGCTACTCCAACTGATCAACTTTCCACCAAGGAGTTGACATCCACCTGTTGTGCTTTTCCTGTCTAACCTGCAGCCTGCAAAATCAGAATCTGAATAACCTGTTAGTTAAAGGCTTGAGTCTTTGGGATACCAAAGACCCAAACCTGGAGTACCCTTCAGGTATCTGAAGATTCTTTTAACAGCTGCAAGATGTGATTCCTTTGGATTAGCTTGGAACCTAGCACATAAACAGGTGGCAAACATAATATCAGGTCTACTAGCAGTCAAGTATAGCAAGCTCCCAATCATGCCTCTGTAAGCTGTTACTGAAACAGCTTTGCCACTGGCATCAGCATCCAATTTTACATTGGTTGCCATTGGGGTTTTAATAGGAGAACTTTGATCAAATTTGAACTTTTTCAAAAGATCTAAAGTGTACTTTCTTTGATTTATAAAAATTCCAGTTGAGGTTTGTTTAACCTGTAATCCGAAAAAGAAAGTTAGTTCTCCCATCATACTCATTTCATACTTGGATTTCATGAGTAATGAAAAATTCTTGCATAGTTGCTCATTAGTAGAACCAAATATTATGTCATCCACATAAATTTGAACAAGCATAATATCAGACTTCACCTTCTTTATGAACAATGTGGTATCCACTTTACATCTGGAGTACCCATTGCTCATAAGGAATTCAGTAAGAGTGTCATACCAGGCTCTAGGGGCTTGTTTGAGACCATAGAGAGCTTTGTCTAACTTATAGACAAAACCTGGGTGTTGTTCATTTTCAAAACCTGGAGGCTGCTTGACATATACTTCTTCTTGCAGCTTCCCATTCAAAAATGCACTCTTCACATCCATTTGAAATACCTTAATGCTCTTATGAGCAGCGTAGGCTAGATACAAACGAATTGCTTCTAGCCTGGCCACAGGAGCAAATGTTTCATCATAATCAATTCCTTCCTCCTGTCTGTAGCCCTGAGCAACCAGTCTAGCCTTATTTCTAATGACATGACCTTGCTCATCCATCTTATTCCTGAAAACCCATTTTGTGCCAATTATGGTTTTACCTTTAGGAGCAGGGACCAGCTTCCATACCTTGTTTCTTTCAAACTGATTGAGCTCTTCTTGCATGGCAGTGATCCAATTGGCATCTTTTAGTGCTTCATCCACTTTCTTTGGCTCCATTAGTGAAACAAAACTAGAGAACATACAAAAGTTCCCTAAGCTGTCCCACCGAGTTTGTATCCCTTTATTGATGTCACCAATTATTTGATCATTGGGGTGACACCTGATCCACTTAGGATCATTTTTCAATGATGACTTACCAGAGTTGTTAACATCTTCAGCAGGTCCTGTTGAACAGCTCTCAAGATTTTCAGACACACTGTTGCCTTGAGCCTGTTCACTTGTTGAACATGTCTGACCACTGTTGAACATATCAGCAGAGGAACTGGGGAAATCAGCATTGATAGGTTCTGGACATGCAGTTGTAATTAAGTCAGTACATTTATACACACAGGGTGTATTGACATAATCATCATCATGTCCATTATGATTAGCAGGTTCCACACTGGGTGTAGTGGAAGCTTTTGAGTCCTCTTCATTGATTGAATGCATCAGATCATCAAAGTTGAGGTCTCCTGAAACTGATTCAGGAACAGCTTTGGTGGAGGCCTTCTTGGACTCTTCAAAGGTGACATTGATAGATTCATCTATCACCTTTCTTTTGTTGTTGTATACTCTGTAGGCTTTGGAGATAGAAGAGTAACCAACAAACACGCCTTCATCAGCTTTAGGTTCAAATTTTGACAGCTGGTCCCTTTGATTCAGAATGAAACAGGGACATCCAAACACATGGAAATAGCTGACATTTGGCTTTCTCCCTTTGAGCAGCTCATAGGGGGTCTTGTTGAACCTTTTCACCACTAAGGATCTGTTTTGAGTGAAGCAGGCAGTGTTGACAGCTTCAGCCCAAAATGATGAAGGCAAACCTGATGCACACAGCATGGGTCTGGCAGCTTCAATGAGAGTTCGGTTTCTCCTTTCAGCAACTCCATTTTGTTGAGGAGTTCTTACTGCTGAAAAGTTTTGACTGATACCTTTCTCTTCACAGAAGTCTTCAAGAGTACTGTTTCTGAATTCAGTACCATGATCCCTTCTAAGCTGCTTTACTTGGGCAGAGTTCAGCATTTCCATCTTTTTAACAAATCCAATAATTTCTCTCGCAGCCTCTCCTTTGCTCTTCAAAAAGATCACCCATGTGTACCTGGAGAACTCATCAACCATTACAAGAGTGTATCTTCTTCCTCCGAGACTTGGGACATTAATAGGTCCAAACAAGTCCATATGGATTAAGAAGAGTGGAGTATCAATAGAGAAATTGTGTTTGGATTTAAAAGATGTTTTTCTCTGCTTGCCTTTCTCACAAGCTGTGCATAATCTATCTTTGGCAAAAGTAATAGAAGGCAAACCTGTCACCAACTCTTTCTTACAGAGTTTATTGATGTTCTTGAAGTTCAGGTGTGACAGTCTTCTATGCCATAACCAGGTTAGATCAGCATTGGTTCTTGTGAGAAAACAGGTTTCAGTTGTGGGATCAGCAGAATGCATATCCACAACATATACACCTTTCTTTCGTTGAGCACACAGCACAACTTTGCCTTGGGAATCCAATATGTAACCCAGGTGCTCATCAAAGTTAACCTTGTAGCCAGCATCACACAGTTGACTTATGCTAACAAGGTTATGTTTTAGCCCAACCACATAGGCTACCCTTTTGAACACTGCAGCACCAGCTTTAAGAGTTCCATATCCCTCAGTGGATCCCTGCACATTGTCACCAAAGGTGACTTTTGGCCCTTTTTCAGGCCTGAGATCACTCAGCAGTTCTTTACAACCTGTCATGTGCCCTGAGCAGCCACTGTCCAAGTACCAAACCTGGGAAGGTTGTTTTTCCTGCAGAGTGAGAAGAGAATTATTAGTTATTTTTAGGGGAACTCATCACACAGATGAGTTCTCCTACTTCATCAACACTTGTTGATGGATTTTGAATGTCCACACTAATATTCCCTATTTGAATGGTATCAGTTTGAATACCATCCTCAGTGACTATGTCATTTCCACCACTGCTTGTAACAGCTGTGAGGGAAACAGCAGAGCCAACAGGCCTCAAGTCCTCAGGTTCAGGACAATCCTTGGCCAGATGTGTCTTCTTCCCACACTTGTAGCATTTTCTCTTTTTAGTACTTTTGGAAGAAGGACCTTCAGAAACACATTCTGAGCTGTTTTTGTTGATTCTTTCAGGTTTAGCATTTTTTGTAAAATCAACAGCTTGTGTGGTAAGTTCAAAGGCCACAGCTTTGACTGTCTCTTCTTTCCTCTTTTTGGGAGGACAGATGTCAAAGACAGGAAGCTTGATTGGCTTTTGAGCTTCCACAGGTTTGGGAAACTTATTCCCAGTTGTCTCAGTTTGAGCAATGGCTTTGCCTTTGCCCCTACTGAGTTGTGATTTATGCTGCCTATCAGCATACTCACTGTGTTTGGTTTTGAAAAACTTATTTTCATTTAAAACCAACTTACCACCATGATTTGAAAACTTATTTGAAATCACAGCAGTTTTGTTTTCAACCTGAGACTTACCCTTGTTGAAAACAGGTTGCTTACTTTTTGAAAACTTATTTTCAAAATGTTTAGCATCAAAAGGATTAACATGCTTTTTACCAACAGCTTTGGGCTCTGAACTTGTTTTGTCAACAGGCTTAGCATCCACAGCTTCAGTTTGAGCATGTTTTCCTTTCTTCTGCTTGTGTGAGCTAGCAGAGCACTTAGCAGGCTGTTTTGGAGAACAGACTCCAACATCAGCTTTTGAGCTGAGTTCACACAAGCTGTCAGTATTTTGAGGCCTGACAAACCTGTTTGTTGAAATAAGTTTACCATTCACATTTTGGATGAATGTATTTGGAAGTTCACCAAGAGTGGACAAGTCTTCTTTCAAATTACTTATTTCAACGATGGAAGCTGCTGTGTCAAGATCCCCTCCAAGATAGGCTTGGATTTGAGCAGGGATCTGTTGACTGATACAATGGCTGACTTTTTGTGCAGATTGGCACCAAGAGTCAACTATCTTTTGAAGCTTAGCATGCTTTATATCTGTTTCTCTCTTTTCTTCCAGTAAAATGGAGTTGATGTGTTTTAATTCATCAAGCTCAGTTTCCAACTTATAGAAACTGTCCAGTTTACTGGTTTTAGTTTTAAGATCAGCTTTAAGCTTAGAGATTTCAGATAATAAAGCATCATGCTTCTCAACAGCAGCTTTCAGATCAACAAGCATGTATTCAAACATTTTAACTTTTTCTTCAGAACTGTAAGCCATAAAATTTTGTACCTTATACATCATTGTAGGATTCCAGTTCTCCAAGCTGCTGAAGGCTTCAGCTTCAGCCATGTCCTGTTTGAAACTGCTTGTTGATGGAACATCAGAGTTGGCCATCAGACACTGATTATCTTCTTCATCAGATGATGAATCAGATTCCTCCCAGTCACATGTCTCAGCCATGAGTCCCTTCTGGCGATTGGAAGACACAGAGTTTTCCAATTTCCTCAGCTTAGCCATGGTCATAAGGTACTTAACCCTAAAGCCATCATCCCTGTTAGTCTTGATAGGTTTGGATGACTTACCAACAGCTTTTGACACACAGTCAGCAGCTATATGGCCAGTTTTGCCACACTTGAAGCACTCAGCCTTGGATTTGTCAAATGCTTTCTTTTTGCCAGCACTTGCACCTCCTTGTAGCATACTTCTTCCAAATCTTCTCTTGCTGAACTTTTTGACAAGCATAGCTATCATTTGCTCATCATCTTGTTCAGTAAGATCTGCAGCCTCTTCTTCTTCAGACACCTCCTCCTTATCATCATCCTGTTGATCAGGTTGAGTGAACACATCACTCACCTGATTAACAGACTGTCTCACATTAGCCACAAAGGCTGTACCTCTTCTGGACATTTCCAAGGCATTCCTCTTTTGCTGCCTTGATTGTTCATCATTCAGTAAGGATCCATACAGATTGACCAGATCCATACTTCTGATAGTACCTGAGTTTCTTAGGATGGTTGAGAAATAGTTCCACTCCTCAGGTAAAATGTCCAGAAACTTGTTCACCAAAGTAAGACTGTCCTTGGTGATCCCAACAGCTTTGAGATCATTCACCAGAGCAGTGAACCTGGTGTAGGTTTCTGTGAGAGACTCCTTTGGTTTGGCAAAGAAGAGTTCATACTGTCTAACAAGATTGTTAATCCTGTTGTCCAGTGTGATTGTGGGTCCATCATAGACGGTACACAGAGTATCCCACATCTCCTTAACACATCATCAGGAAGAGAAATGACCAGGTTGTTTCTGGCCTTTGCATCCAGAGCTACCATTCTCTTGTCTTCATCAGACCATTGAGCTTTTGCTTTCTCAAAGGTCCTGATTTCAGGAGCAGCTCCTTCAACCGCTGGAGTTATTGTAGTAACAGAGGTTGGCACATAGGGACCCTCCATCACTATCTCTGGCAGTTGTACATCCAGATTCTCTAAATAGAGCATCATTCTGCACTTCCAACCAGAGAAGTTTTGATGATTAAATTTTGGAGGCTTGCCCATAGAGCCATTGTCATAGTAAGAAGAGTTTGCAGCACTGTTGTCCATGGAAACTTGGGATTATGAGAGATCTAGAATGACACACACTCTAAACTGCTCTGATACCAGTTGTAGGTCCCGAAAGGTTCCCAAAGTATATAGTAATAAACTGTAGAGGGGGGGTGAATACAGTATTTAAAAACTACACACTCTTTTTCTCAATGTTTGTATGTATTATCAACAAATGTTAATTACAAACAAGCTTGACTGCGGAATTGTTCAAGCTGAGATGACAGAATACAACAGTATGGTTTCTAGTCTAAGACACACTCAAACTAGATTACAATGAACACACTCACTAAGATGCACTCACTGTATTTTACAAGACTTTAAGGAACAGCTTTGGTAAACAGCTTAGACACACAGAAGCTTGTTTACAGAAGATTTGCATGCATGAATATCACACTTGCACGTTCACTCTTGGTTTAAGCACTTAGCTTTCTTCACATTCTTTCTGACCTTAGAAGCTTCCTTTTATACTCACTTAGAGGATCTAAGAGAAACATCTTCATTGGGCAGAATGAAAAAGGAGAAGTCTTGTTTGAAAAGACAATATAACTTTTCTGCACTTTTCTGAAAAGCAGACTTGCCTTCTCTTGTGCAGAACTTTTGTCTTTTTACTTTCTACTGTTGCATTGCCTTTAACCATTTTAGGAATGTCAACTTTGCGTCTTTCTTCCTTGTAAAGGCCTATTTTGATATAAGAAAAAGGTCTGTCACCCTTTTTCAAATATCCGTTTGTCTTCATGTAACAGAACAGCTTGGGCAGGCTGAGCGGTTCTGCTTTCCACTTTGTCTTCAACTGTGTAAACTGATCTGGTAGTTAAAAACAATACATGATGACTTGGAAACAAATTCCATAAAGTGTTTAGCCTGTTCACAAAGAACAGGTTCTGTTCACAAAGAACAGAACACTTTAAAAATGCCCAAGCTGCTCAACAGTGTAGAGCAGCGTAGACAGTTTATGTCCAGCCTGATCAGCAGACTGATCAGCTTGGACAAACTGTCTTGGTTGCAACACATGCAACGTATAGAACAGCTTTAGACTGATATTGCAAATCATTTTCAGGTTTCAATAAGGCATATAACAGGCCTTAAATTCAACCTTCAAATGTATCAACAGGTTTGATTATAAAATCTCCCCCTCAGATGTAGAGCAGGTTTGACTGAGGCCTTTTTGTGCCTAACAACTTTGATGGATAGGATATTGATATAAAGTAAATACACGAATCTGTAGATGGAAATTCAAGTAGTAATGATAGGATATAATATAAAATAAAAATGCACACAATAAAAATCAATCTCACACCATTGGGATTCCAAGATAAGATGACTACCAGCTAAACCAACACATTGTTTATGTATTTTATCGCACAAAAAGATATAAGCTAATACTGGATAGCTCAATTATATTAACATATAAATTTTTTGGGCCCTTTATAGTGACTTGGGCCCTGGGCGATGGCCCATGTGCACCAGGCCCAGGGCCGACACTGTCTATGTGTGTGTGTGTGTGTTTATTTATGTATGTAATTGTAGGATCATTTTATACGTTTTCGTTCAGGACTCTAAAAATCAATGGAACGACCTTTTTTATTTTCAAGTGTTTGATGATATCATTGATTTTATTTATTCAGTTTTTATTCTATGTTAACATGTTATTACGTTATCCTGCATCTCTACAAGAGAGAAGATAAGTAGAAAAAAGAAATGTTGCTTTGCAACCAAAAATAATGTTTTACTTTATGTTTTCTATTTTTTTTAAATGGATTTCTATAAATATTGAGTATTTTACAGCATTTTTAAATACGTACTTTAAAAGAAATATTTTATAAAAAATAAATTCAAATACTCCTTTACGTCTCCACATTGGTTGTGTGAATGGTTGGCAAGACACCCTAAAAAGATGGAACCTAACTTGGTGTTAAAAGTTCATGCATCACCTAATTGTAAATTACTGTGAAATTTCTCACTTTGACAAATTTCAATTAATTTTTTATTATAAAACTAGCTTTTCAACAGTAAATTATACGGATAATTATAATAAATATAATTTTTTTAAATACATAAACTTATGATTAAAAAACTAATATTGACTGATGATATTTAAATCTTTTATTATAATTAATTGTAAGTATAAATTATTAAAACAATTAAGATGATCATTAATAATTATTGTTATTATTGTTATTGTTATTATTATTACTAAAATATCTTTTAAAAGTTATTTGTTGAGATTTTAGTGGTTATGTTATTATTATTACTAAAATATCATTTAAAAGTTGTTTGTTGAGATTTTATTAGATATAACATAACCTTATCTTATATGTAAAAGAAATTTATTTAGAATTTAAAATAAATCTAGAAATACTAAATAACACATGTAAATATTAGAGGATGGCAGTTGACATCATAAGAAGATGACAAATGACATATTAGTTATTCTTTTAATATTAGTTATAGATTTGTAATCATTGAAAAGTTGTCAAACCATTAGGGTGGTCGGTATACACACCCCGAATTTGAATCGGGTCAGGGTTGCCACCTTAATTAGCCCTAGCAAGATCGCCACCCTAATCTCGGCCCTGCTCTTTCTCGTCACGCCTCAGCTCCTTACCTTGCCTCGTCCTTGCTTTTTCTTTTTTCCTTCCTTCCTCTCTATCTCTCTGTACATTTTAATAAATAATTAATGTTGGGATAGAAAAATGGATTTCCAGGATAGAAAGATAGGTAATATGAGATAGAAAGATAGTTATTTACACCGGATGTGAAACAACATTTTAGAAAACCTAAAAGTTGATGTTATATGAGTAAAAAAGCATAATTAATCATAATCACAAATACTCCTTATAATTACATAACATATAAGAGTACTTTGACGCATGAACAGTATTAAATTATAAAATTATAAAATATTAATAATCATGCAAATAAATGTTTAAGGATTCGTTTATACAGTTTTCAAGCATTATTTTCTTTAATAAAAATTTAGGGACTTAAGCATTTAAAATAGAAGTATAAAGTCTTGGCCGTTTAAAATAGGGTTTATTATGATAAAAAAATCAATATGTTTTTATGATTTTTACGTTTTCGTCCATTCATGTTATTTTTTTTTTTCCAGAAAAGTCCTTAAGTTATTTGTTATTTTTTGTTTAGTGAAATATGACTATTAGAACTAGGTTTTTCAGCTTTTAAAACCTCGGTTTACTATTTATAACCGGACTCTAATAGTCAAATGTCACAAAACCAAGAAAAAAAATAATTTTAGGACTTTTCTGGAAAAAAAAACATGGAGGGATGAAGACGCAAAAAAGTGAAAACGTATTGGTTTTTTTTTCATAATACACCTGTTTAAAATATAAGTCTACGAGGATTTAATTCTATAAATAAATAATTGAGTAAATTACAAAAATGATCTCTGTGGTTTGGTTGAAATTATGGATATGGTCCGTAGTCTTTGAAAATTGCATAAATGGTCCTTCAAAACACTATTTACTTGCAGAAATGGTCCCTCTTTATCTTAACTTTTTTTAAATGACGATTTTAGCATTATTCTAAATAACAGTTTTGGTCCCAAAACTATATAATTTATATTCATTTTTAGTCTTTTTCATTAATTTTGGGTTTTTTTTAATCTTAAATGTTGATTTAAAAAATTAATTATTATTATTAGTTATACATTTTTATTTTTTAAAATATATTTATTTTATTATTAAATTTATTCTTATTTTTATATTTAAATTTATTTAAGTTACGTCTCTTTTATATATCCAATTTACTAATTAAAATTTTATTTATCTTACCTTAATTTCTAAAAATATTTATACATTTTTACTTTTATATGTTCGCATGATTGCATCTAACTATTTAATTATGTTAATATTCTTTTTATTTCATTATAATTTCTATAAAAAAATTATAACCTTAGGGACAGTTTAATTTAACTATTTTGTTACGTATAATGACGCTCATCATATCATTTTATTCTAATTATTTTGGAGTTTTATTCATTTTGACTTAAATAATTTTTATGGTAATACATTTTACTGATTTATTATGATTATTTTGTTACACTAATATGTTTCTATTTTTATTATGATTATCTTGTTACATTGATATGTTTTGATTTAATTACGAAATATATAAACGAAAATGTGTAACATCCCACATCGGTGGAGAGGAGAAACCCATATGCTCATATAAGGGTGAGGTTGTCTCTATCCACTAACACGCGTTTTGGGGCGGACCTATGGCTTGGCTTCCAGAAACAGAACCGTGCAGCCTTTGCCAAAGCGGATAATATCTTGTCTCGGGGTGGTCTGGGCTGTTATAAATGGTATCAGAGCCAGGCACCGGGTCGATGTGCACAGCGGGACGCTGTGTTCCAATGAGGGAGGAATTGTAACATCCCACATCGGTGGAGAGGAGAAACCAATATGCCCATATAAGGGTGAGGTTGTCTCTATCCACCAAGACGCGTTTTGGGGCGGGCCTATGGCTTGGCTTCCATAAACAAAATCGTGCGGCCTTTGCCAAAGCGGACAATATCTCGTCTCGGAGTGGTCTAGGCTGTTATAAAAATTGTAACATTCATTATTTTAGGTACACTTTAATATTATTAAAAATAATAATAATAATAAACATAAATAATATATAAATTATTATTATCTGTTGGTACACCCTGTGTGACGATAGCAGTCTAAGTGATCCAACATTGTGGTTTAGCAAGTATTTGATATATATGTTTATATATGTTTGACAGTTATTGATTGTGTGTTTGAACTTGGTGTAACATATTACAAGAAGTTCAAACATAAAGATCAAAGATTAATTCAAGCATAAGTTAATAACATAAGTTTCTTATACATGTTAGTTAGATTCGAATTCTATAAGGTCTGACATTCGAATCTGTGACAGATTCGAATGTGATCCTAGATTCGAATGTGGGCAGATTCGAGAGTGTCAGTGAGGACAAACTCGAATGGGCCTTGGGCCGGATTCGAGTTTAGCCCATGACAGACTCGAATTAGCCTCTATAATTAGGGATAGACTCGAAATATTATTAGACTTTTTGCAGAATTCGAGAGTGATTAAGCATTAAGCGATTTCGAGTTTATCATCAGTGTTAGTGCCGTTTCGGAGAGAATCAGTTCGTAGGAGCGTTCGTGTGTCGTTCGTTCAGCTTCTGATAGTCTCCGTGTTTCTTGGTGAGAGTTGTTTCCGTCTACCCGTTAACGAGGATTCCGCACTCGTTGACAGTTCCGCGTCTAGATAGATCTCGTAGTGGTAGACCTTACAAGTGGTATCAGAGCCTACGGGGTGTTCTTGGTGTTCTTCGTGTTCATCTAGATACATTCTAGGTTTCTTGACGCTATTGGACGATTTTTCTCTCATATTCGTGTTTTCTTTTTGTGTTCTTCGAGCCTAGCAAATAGTCATCCGGGAAATACTTTTTGTTTTTCACGTTTTTGATCGAAATCAATATTTTCCGTTGTAAAAATATTGATTTAATCTGCAAAACGTTAAAAAATCAAAGTATTAGCTGTTTTTCGAGTTTGCGGCGCTCGAATCTATTAGGGGTAATTAGGGTTACACTTAGTTTCGAGTCCAACCAAATCCGCTCATCTCGAGTTTGATAAAGTGTGTTTCGAGTTTGATTCGAGTCTGTCCTAGTTTCGAATAGGTTCTCGAATCTGCTGTCATTCGAGTTTGCTTTGAATTTGTTCTAGAGTCGAATAGGGATTCGAATCTGCTGAGAATTAGCAGAGGCCAATAGTAAGCTAGAGAAGTTTAGGAATTCAAGCCTGAACCTAGGGAAAGTTTTAGATGCTCAAAGACAATCTAAAAACCCCGTAGGTCTAGGATTTCATGAAATTCCTCCACCGTTTAATGCAAACTACGTGCCTCAACCTCAGGAGAAAACTGACAAATCAGTAGACTTAGAGGACATACCTGAACCTATATCTGAGCCTATAGTAGAAAATACACCTAAGGTTGTAAGGTCTACGACTGCAAGATCTATCTAGACGCGGATCCGTGAACGAGTGCGGAATCCTCGTTGACGGTTAGACGGACAACTCTCAACCAACGGAACACGGAGACTATTAGACGCTGAACGAACGACACACGAACGATCCTACGAACTAATTCTCTCCGAAACGGCACTCACCTAGCTGATAAACTCGAGATCGCCTTTTGCTTAATTCCTCATGAATTCTGCTAAAAGTCACCTAATGATTCGAGTCTATCCCTAATTATAGACCCTGATTCGAGTCTGATGTGGGCCAAACTCGAATCTGGCCCAAGGCCCATTCGAGTCTGTCCACAATGACACTCTCGAATCTAGCCCATTCGAATCTAAGGATACATTCGAATCTATCACAGATTCGAATGTCTTCCTTTACCTATTCGAATCTAGCCAATACACTTAAACACTTAAGTGATGAAACTTATGTTTTACTTATGCTTGAGTTAATCTTTGACCTTTATGTTTGAACTTCTTGTAATATGTTACATCAAGTTCAAACACACAATCAATAACCGACAAACACATATAAACATATATATCAAAACACTTGTTACTACTCAGAATATTACTTAAACCATAATACAGATCGATTAGACTGCTATCGTCACACAGGGTGTACCAACAGACTCCCCCTTGATGATAGCTTCTAATTATTTACATTACATCAAATTTAAGTACTAGAGCTATATATACTACTACCTGCATATAATCCAGCATCTATACAAACTTTAACTACCTTTTGGAACTTCCTGGCTTCAGATCTCCATGGTTCAGTAAAGAAGATAGATCATGAAGCTTTTTCAGGTCGTCCTTTGATAGGTTTATCAAATGCAGTGGATCATATACCTTCAAAATGACCTGCTCGTCTTGATCCTCCATGATGGCTTCAGCAGTGTCAATCTCGAGGTACCACCATTTCATGTTGCTCAAAACGTTCTGTGGCATCGATTTCATTGGTACTTTCTTTAGACACCTCACAGGTTTGTATACCATCCTGGCCCATGGCCTACCTGTATGAGGATCTATTCTCGACTGATCCTCGACCCTCTTTCCGGTCCTTGGCTTGAGTCGCTCAAACTTTCCTGATCTTCCTTCTTTCCTTATAATTCTTGCCACGACTTCAGCGTACTGGTCTTCACCTATATTAACTAACTCTTTCCATGCAAGCTCCTTTACTTCAATCTTGGGCAATGAGTTAAACGCTTTTAGTGTTCGCCTCAAGTATTGTAGTCCATCTATTCTTTTCAAGATAAATAGCTGCAGTTCTTTGTCAAAGAACCAGCTTATAATGCCTCCTGAGAAGCTTCCAGCACCTGGAACTCTCATTTTCTTCTTCATCTTCAACTGATCTTTCTTTTCCTCTTTCTTGAACCAAAGATTTATCAAGTCAGCTCTAGATGGCTCCTTCTCGGCCTCTTCAAGTTCTTTGTCCTCGACTGAGGCTACCTTGATATAGTCAATGTCAATCACATTATGATTTTGTCCTTCATATAGCTCCGTGACCGGTTGTGAATTGATTATAACTTCATTGACATGATCGTCTTCATCATCCAACACTTCATCGTCTGATTTCCAGTCCACAACCTCCTCTGGAATAAATTCTCCTTCTTCTAACTCTTCTTCTTCATCGTCTAAATCCATAAGCTCTTCCTCTATGTCCTTCAGTGGATCAATCATGTCACTGTCCAGAACCCTCGAGGAACCTGCTTCTTTTCCAGATCCTCCTACTTCTCCTTCTGTACTCGGCTCCCCCTGAATTTGTGTAGCTTGAGCTGCAGGAAAATCTACAGACTCATTCTCTTTATTTGCACCGGGATCATTGCCTTCGTTATCATCATCTCTTCGATGTACTTCCTGCTCCTTACAACTTGTCTCCCCCTGAGTTTGTAGATTTTTCATAAGTTGCTCAAGGAGGGACCTTATTGATCTGATTTCTGAAGACTGATCAGCAATACACGATTTTAGCTCTGTGTTTTCGTCTCTTACAGTCTCCACAATCGTCCTTAATTCTGCATTCTCCTTGTCAAGATTAGAGTTATGCTCCTGGAGCTCACCGACAGCTTTTGTAAGGGATATGATTTGAACATGCTGAAAGTCAACACGTCCTTTGAGTTGCATGAATCTTTGATTTTCAGTATATGCGGCTGACGTAGATGGAATGGACTGAATGGGACATGGGATGAATGGTGGTGGAATGTATGGTTCATGATGCTGAGGTGGCGGTGATGGTGGATCTGTGGCTTGTGGTTGGGTTTGGGGAACTTCTGGCTGACTTGTAGATGCCGAAGGGGACCCTTGCATGAACCGATGACGTTTGGCACGTTGCCTTGTCACTAGCGGAGCAACTTCCTCTTCTTCAAAGTCCGAATCTTCAGATTCCCTTTCTTCTCTCCTCCTCGATCCTGCTACTTCATTCACAATCAACCTTGATCCATAGGTTCCGATTTGAATTCCGGGATCTGCAGCCACTGATTCAGGAGCTTCAACCTCCTGCCCATCCAAATCATCTGAGTCTGATTCTGATGATGTCAAGCCTTCATCAGCCCTTTCTGGCTCATACTCCTCTACATCTCTAAATACATCATCTTCATCTTCTGGGGGACTAAGCAGCTCACCCACTAACGCTGCTGCAACATCTTCATTGGCATGGGGACCAGATGCCCATATTTCCTCCAGTGTTTGAGCAATCTGCTCGGATTCGGGAACTGCACTTGAAGGCCCTGCTTCCTGTGCTTGGGGCTGTTCGCTCCTAGAAGGCCTGGATGCCTGGATTTGACTCGCGGCTGGTCTCTGTCGGCGTCTTGGATCACGCGGCTGAGCACGCGGCTGTTGTTGTTGTTGACGTTGCTGTTGTTGTTGCTGTGGTTGAATCTCAACGACCCCTGCCCAGTTGGCATCTCCCGGGGCGTGAAACTCCCTATCCACAATCGCTCCAAACAATGGACGCGCCACCGGAACAGCTAAGCTTCCTCGATGTGAGGAACAGTCAGCAAAAATGCGTTTGTCCATAACATTAACGCTCAGAGAGTCATCTGACTGTGGCAAATTTGGTAAGAAGTGCCTTATCAACATCATGACGAATCTTGGATACAGCAGAAACCTTTCCCTTTCAGGAGCCGTAAGCTGATGGACGAACTCCGAGAAGAACATTTGTGAGAAGCTGAACTTCCGATTATACACCAGTGCAATAACCCTAGATTGGATCTTCGACACTATGTAGTCAAATCCAGCCTTCTTCGGCGCAAAGCAAACCATGAAAACGTGCACCAAGAATCTCCACTGCCCTATCAGGCCACTCTTCATATATGATGACTTCGCAACATCCAAACTATATCCCATCCTCAGAAACACGGTCTGCCTAATACTTAACGGGAAGTCAATAGGCCCGTCCTCCTGTTCCTGTGTTCCCAACTGCAAAACCTGTCGCAACATATCTGCAGAGAAGACTAGCGGTTGTCCAGCAATTCTGGTTCTTAGAACTGTCGGGGTGACAGTACAATCAACCTGTAAATGGTCATAAAACTGCCGTACATACGAAATGACTATTGGAATGTTATGATACAACGCATAGCTAATCCTAGATTCAGCTAGGAAATCCAAAACTTGGCGAAAACCCTGCGCCTCAGGGATATTATTATCAGGATTAAGGACCATATTATGCTTTGGGATAAAAGCTCGAGCCGCCATATCTGCACAGTAAACAAAACTGTTAGACTCATTAAAAATCAATAAACTTGTTTAAATTCAAATTTGTTTTATTTTGTACTTGATTAAATACAAAATCTAACACAATTAAATTTCCACAAGTTTAATAAAATTTAAATTTAACAAAGTAAATAAATGATAGATTCGAAAATAACAGATTCGAAGTGTCCATATTCGAGTGTAATGGACAGATTCGAAAAGTCCCTATTCGAGTCTAATGGACAGATTCGAATATCATGGTCATCTCGAATCTATTGACAGATTCGAGAAACCCATGAACAGATTCGAAATCCAAGCATAGACTCGAAACCCCGTCAGCCCAATTTTTTAACAAAAACCCAAGATTTTAACCATTTTGAACTTGGTAAATCACATACATTAGTTCAACTAGGTTCTAATCATCGATTTATGCTTTTAATTTGATATTTTATAGGTCCAAACTTAGTTATTTAGCAAAAACCCTATTTTGACCCATAAAACTTCAAAATTTGATGTTTTAGCCTAAACTTGTGTATAAAACTACATAAATCTTGTACAATCAAGTTGATTATACCTAGATGCAAGAGTAGAATCGAACACACAGTCTTCAAACTCGACAAAATGTCGTTTAGAAGGATTACGATAGACTCGAAAGAACAGATTCGAAATTGCCTTGATAGATTCGATAGTATAGATTCGAAAACAGATGGAATTAATGACTTACTGTTAACCTATTTATACCACCAACCCTCGAGTCTAAGCGTAGATTCGAATCTACTGACAGATTCGAATTACTCCTTATTCGAGTCTGTCTTAGATTCGAAACCACCAACACTTAGAAAAATTTCGAAAATTTTGAAATAATTTCAACTTTTCCAACTTTTTCTACGGTATTGTGTAACCAGGTAAACTATGCCAATTCTTTTACCCTAAGCTAAAGATAATTCACGCATTGATTATTTTATTCAACTTTGAATGCACCCTCAGTAATTTTGGACCTTTTACCTAAGTAAAAATTAAACTAAAATAAAATAAAATAAAATAAACTAAGGTAAAAATAAAATAAAATAAAGTAAAATAAAATTTTGACCAAAAATTTAATCTAGACTTAAGAAAATTTGATGAGTATAGTCTAAGAAAGGTTCAATCAGATAGCGATGTCTGATACTAACTTTCAGTACTTAAACTTTCACACTTAGGAATTTTTGATTCCTTTGATTGTTTGTTGTGACATACCTATTTAGCCGATTGTTGGTATTTTACCCCGTTAAACATTCTACATTTCGGAATATCCCTTGGCCTTTTTATTTATCAGGAAATTATCTTACGTGACTCAGACATAGACATACTTTTATGATCAAGGCACACAGACAAAGATTCTAACTTGTTGGTATTTGCAAACTTTCATTAAAAGACAAACATCGAACACAGGTCTGTATTTTCATACAATAAAGTGTCTTAGTTCGACTTAAGGTTTTCTTTTAAAGTTAGCAGATAGCGGTGACAGGTCTGTACTGACGTACAACAAAGCGACATGTCTGCTAACCCGAATCTAAACAGAGACAACAGGTCTGTACTTACGTACAACAGAGTTGCATGTTTTCGACTCTCAGTTTTACATGATATTTCTATTCTTTCCATTTTCAGATGTATTTGATGTTGCCATACATCCCCAGAAAGCTTGCATACCTCATTTAGACTCAATGTTTGTATGTCTTGTACATAAAAATTAAGACCGATTGGTCATATATCTAAGTTAGTGACACG
Organism: Centrapalus pauciflorus; assembly: GCA_020465985.1. NCBI lineage: Eukaryota > Viridiplantae > Streptophyta > Magnoliopsida > Asterales > Asteraceae > Centrapalus > Centrapalus pauciflorus. The sequence continues at coordinate 434,056 of JAANYP010000798.1, read as the reverse complement.
CTTGACTTTTTCTAGAATATTTTATTAGCCTTGAGATTTCCTATATGTATTATGCCTACCATCACATCAAACTAAGTAAAGTATAACACTTAGGATTTAGTTGCATTATGTGTGAAAGCCTAAATACTTAGAGTCTGTAACGACGGTGCTAATTTTCGTCACTTTAAACATATGTATCTAAGACTTAACTCTTTTTTTTCTGATATTCTCTTTTTTTATTTTTGTAATTTTCTCTCTTTTTTCTTTTGTTTTTCATAAGAAAGGCAGTAAAATGAGCTAACCTACTAACTTACTAAAAATAAAAACTTACTAAAAATAGAAACTTTCCTAAATTAGCAGATTACTATAAAGAAAGAAATATTAAGACTCTAAAATAAAATAAACTTACTACTACTAAGGTCAAATTACTCTGGGTTGCGCATTCCATTCAGTTGAATTAAATACTCAAACCGTGACTTATCAAACGCTTTGGTAAATAAATCTGCATTATTATCTTCTGTTGCCACTTTTACCAGTTTGATTAAGTTCTTTTCAGCACAATCACGAATAAAATGATGCCTTATGTCTATGTGCTTTGTTTTGTTGTGTTTAACTGGATTATTAGTTATAGCAATTGTAGATTGATTGTCTATCCTAATTGGAGTTTGAGTGTAAGCCAAACCGTAATCCCGCAATTGTTGTTGTATCCACAGAACCTGTGAGCAGCAACTACCAGCAGCAACATACTCGGCCTCGCACGTTGAAACGGCTACCGATGTTTGTTTCTTGCATTGCCAGGATACCAATCTCCCTCCTAGGAACTGACAACCTCCAGTTGTAGATTTGCGCGTCAAGCTGCATCCTCCGTAGTCAGAATCCGTGAATGCTTCCAACTCTAGATCTCCCTCCGCGTGATACCAAAGTCCCAGCTTCGGTTTCGCCTTGAGGTATCGTAGAATCCGCTTCACAGCTTTCATATGCATCTCCTTCGGATTCGCTTGAAACCTAGCACAAATACAAACAGCAAACATAATGTCAGGTCTTGAAGCAGTTAAATACATAAGTGACCCAATCATGGCCCGATATAAAGTCGGATCCACATCGGAATCACTTTCAGTACCCGGCCCAAGATTGTGATTCACTTGAATCGGCGTGCTGAAGTGGGCAGTCAACTTAGTTCCCTCCATCCCAAACCGTTCTAACATGTCATAGACATACCTAGTTTGATGGATAAACATCCCTTCCTTCTTTTGGTCAACTTGTAACCCTAAAAAGAAATCCAACTCCCCCATAGCACTCATCTCGAACTTAGACTTCATCACCTTCTCGAAATCTTTGCACATCTGTTCGTCTGATGATCCAAAAATGATATCATCGACGTACACTTGTACCAAGATAAAGTATTCACCCTTCCTCTTCACAAATAGAGTACTATCTATCCTACCCCTTTCAAAACCGTTTTCTAAAAGATGGTTGGATAAAGTCTCATACCACGCCCTAGGTGCCTGATGTAATCCATAAAGAGCCTTATCTAAGCGATATACTCTATTAGGATATTTTGGATCTGTAAATCCGGGCGGTTGTTCTACATACACCAACTCCTTCACTTTCACATACAGGAAAGCACTCTTAACGTCTAGTTGATATACCTTAAAGCCTTTGAAGGAGGCAAACGCTAGAAACAACCTAATGGCTTCCAGCCTTGCTACTGGTGCAAAAACTTCGTTGTAATCGATTCACTCCTCTTGGTTGAAACCCTTTACAACTAATCTCGCCTTGTTGCGCGTGACTATACCCCGATCGTCTCTTTTGCACTTAAAAACCCATTTGGTTCCTATTGCAATCTCCCCTCGAGGTAACGGAACTAACTCCCACACTTCTAGTTTCCTAAACTGTGAAAGTTCTTCCTGCATCGCTTCAACCCAAGAGTTATCCTTAAGTGCCATTTGCACATTCTTAGGCTCTACTTGCGATATGAAACATGAATAAAGACATGTGTGATATGCCTCGGAGTCGTTTATCATCGACAACAACACGGTGTTGTTATTTACACTACTCCGAGTCTTCACACCCTCGTTAGGATTTCCTATGATGCTTTCTATTGGATGGTTCTTGTTAATCCTAGAGGTCTCTATTTCATCAACCCTTAGATTATATCCTAAGTTGGATCCTATTTCACCTAAAGGGGGAACAGGCTCAGCTTCTACATTTTTCTCCTCACGGACGTTTTCCTCAGAGTTAGAACTTGAAGCTTGAGTCTGATTCTCAGTGTTAGGTGCCTCTTGATTAGCAACTTCTGGAGATCCATCTACAGTCGCAGTAGGCTCGGATGTAGATTCGAACGTGGTCCTCGGAAAGATTTGGCCATCGTCGTTCAGATGCAACGTCGCCATGTCCTTCTCGATTGTACCTGCATTATCATCCAGAGGAATGTTAAATGACTCAAATAACTTATCATAGTCAAATATCCATTCCGGACCAGTTTGGGGTTCATGTGTATAACTTGTGACTTCAATGTTATACACAATCTCCACAGTACCAGTTGTTTTGTTAAACACCCGTTTGTTTGGTGAGTTTGGCACATAACCTAGGAAGTATCCTTCGTCAGCCTTTTCACTAAACTTCGGTTGATGTTTTGTTCTTAAAAGTGTGCATGGTACTCCAAACGGTTCGAATCCAGTTAAGTTAGGTGGCCGTTTATTCAAAATTTCATAGCATGTTTTGTTCAATGATTTGACTGTAAGGACTCGGTTTAAAATGTGGCACGCGGTATTCACTGCCTCCCCCCAAAAAATGGTAGGAAGCTTTGAATCCGAAAGCATAGTCCTTGCAGCCTCAATCAAAGTTCTATTTTTACGTTCGGCCACCCCATTCTGTTGAGGTTCATATGGTGCACTGAATTGATGCACTATGCCCTTTGATAGGCAATATACACCAATTACAGTGTTTTTGAATTCAGTTCCATTATCACTACGAATATGTTTAACCCTAGTTCCGTATGAGTTCTCCACTTGGTCCAAGAACCCGATGAGCCTTGCAACCGTCTCGTCCTTCGTACCTAAAAAGAAAACCCAAGAAAAACGTGAGTAATCGTCAGTGATAACTAAGCAGTACCAACTACCTCCAATACTCCTTTTGTTGATTGGGCCGAAAAGGTCCATGTGCAACAGATCGAATGTTGAGGCTATGGAATTCTGCTTCTTGGACTTGTGTGTCTTCTTGTGCTGTTTGCCCTTCATGCAAGGTAGACACTTATCCTCGAACTGAAAAACTTTTCATGGGCACACCCTGCATCAGTCCATGCTTCGTTATGTAATTCATCTTTCTCAGGTGCAGGTGAGCCATGCGTCTGTGCCACAGTACGGATTCCGTCTCCGAAGCTTTGGATAGTAGACAAATTGGCCCCATCGAAGTCTCTGGCTTGTTCATATCCAGCATGTACAAGTCGTTCTTCCTTGGCGCCCGCATCAACACCCATTCTTCAGGAATTTTGAATCCAGGCTTTAGCACTAACGCCTCAGTGTCAGTAAATAACACCGAGTTCTTCTTATCACAGATTTGAGATACACTAATGAGATTTTGAACCAGTTTATCAACGTGATAAACTTGGTCCAATTTTATTGTCCCATTAGTGACCACTCCGGTACCCGTGATGTTTCCACCCTTGTTACCAGCGAATGATACGAATCCCCTATTACCCCCCTTGAAGTCTGTGAGAAGACTTATTTCCCCCGTCATGTGCCTGGAGCAACCACTGTCGACGAACCACTTGTTGTTTGGACCTGTAGTTATCTCCTGCACATGAAAGAAAAGAGGTTAGTTATCACGGGGAACCCAAGCCATGACTGACTTGGTAATACCATTCTCGTCCACATACGTGAACTCTTTCAAGTACCCATCTCGCCTTTCAGGTGACTTGGGCCTTTGAACTGAATTCTGTTGTGGTGCCGAGTGATTTAAGTTCACTCTTTGCCTTGTTGTAGGCATTTGTTGTGGAGCTCTAGAATAATTTCTATTATATGCCATTTCTGACTGTGATCCTTGAGCTCTTACCGGTGCATATTGTCTAACTGGAGTATGTGACCTAACTGGAGTATGTGACCTGCTAGGTGTTGTGCTCCTATAGACTTGCTGAGGTGCTGACCTAGATTGATTATTGACATGATTCGGTGAATTTGTCCTAATCACTTCCTTTGGTCCAACCTTAACCGGTGTATTTTTCACAACTTGTTTGGGTGCGGCCTGCACAGTTTTCTCGGTAGGTTGAGAACTACTGCTGCTTGCCACACTGGGTGAGGGCTTAACAGGTGTTGGATTCACTGTCTTAGGGGTAACATCGGCTTTCCTAAGTGGACAGTGAGAAGCAACATGTCCTTTCTCGTGACATCTGAAGCAAGACATCTTATCCATGGACTTTTTGTTTGTTCCCTTAGATCTAGGTGTCTCACTAGTGTCTACTTCCTTTGGTACAACTATGATGTCTGACTCGTCGACCTGGTCAGCCCATGAAAGTTTCTGTTTTCCTGCAGGTGTTTCACTGGAGGAAGACACAAATTTCACTTTCTTGACCTTGACGTTTGAGTCAGCCACCTTAGGTGCATTTTCTACTATAGGCTCTGGTGTCGGTTCAGGTAGGTCCTCTAAGTCTACTGACTTGTCAGTTTTTTCCTAAGGCTGAGGCATATAGTTTGCATTGAATGGTGGAGGAATTTCGTGAAAACCTAGACCTACGGGCTTCTTAGACTGTCGTTGGGCATCTAAGACTTTCCCTAGATTTAAGCTTGAATTCCTAAACTTCTCTAACTTGCTGTTTGCCTCTGCTACCTTAACCTTGGTCTCAGCTAGCTCTATATCCTTGTCCTTAAGACTTTTTGTTAAGGCCTCTACGTGCTCATACATAAGTTCTATCCTAACACACTGCTCACTGAGTTTGTCTTTTAGAACTACTACGTCCTGAGCATCAGCCTTAAGCTTTTCTTTTAAATCTTGCTTTATATCATTTAGGCTAGCGTTTTCAATTTTTAAATTTTCATTTTGAGCAGATATGGTTTTATGTGATTCTAAGACTAGATTTAACCTATCATTAGAAGTAGCACACAAAGCACATAATTCTTGAAATAGAGAGTAAGATAGACTAACCTTAGAGTTATCAGATTCCACGTTGGCCATCTGAGCAGCAAACTCCAGCACTGTCTGATCATTCGCCTTCTCTACCCACATTGGACTGTTGTCCCGTGTAGTCTGCTCGTTCCCATCACACCCCGTTTCTGTGACTTCAGCCATGAAGGCTCTAGCATTCGACTCAGGATGTGAACTCCAATCATACGTGCCATCTAGCTGTCTATCTGAAGTGACATTGGATAGAAGACCCGCTAGATTGGCCTGTCCAGATGAGGAACTCGGAAGGCATCGTTGTTGGGACTGATTTTGGTACTGTCCCTGATGCTGACTCTATCCTTGGTATGTCTCTACCTTCGGTCTCTGACACTCCCTGGCGAAGTGTCCCAATCCCTGACAGTTGTAGCATTTCACCTTGGACTTATCAAACCCGATCCCCTTGTTATTCATCTGCAGATTCCTCCCAATTCTTTTGATGAATCTTTTTACCCTCTGGGTCACCATGGCCAGTTGCCACTTAAGATCCATTTCCTCTAAGTCATCAGGGTCGACTGATCGTAATCTTCATCCCATAGAGCTGGGTCATTGATTTTCCCTTGAACACAATTTCCGTATGCGGCCACAAAAGAAGCAAGTAGATTCAGATGCTCTTCCGCTGACTTTGCGCTCATTGGCATTTTCGAATAACTCTGACTGTTCGCTGCCTGTTGGACTTGAGGTTGCGGTTCTTCCGATCTTCCTAATCCTAAGAACGCGCGATTCAATGAGTCTTCAGACTCTGCTGGCGATGACGTTTCTCCGGTGAAAAACGTTGTAGCACTCTTTGGTTCAGCTGTCACTGATGATTTAGATGTCTTTCCAAAATACATTGTCGGATTCTGGACTTGCTCGTAATCAGTCTCAGCCTTAATCAACTCGAAGTGATATGCCCTCAACGTTCCCACAATGTCATCAAGTGATTGAGTATAGTATTTGTCCTCATTCAGCTTAATCATTGCCACGTACATAGCCCATTTGGCTGGTAGGGCATCAAGAAGCTTGTTGTTCTTGTCAGTGTCCGAATACTCAATTCCATGATTTCAAGTTCCGTTATCAGATGATAGAACCTTGTGATAATATCATCCAACTGTTCATCCTTAATTGCCTTGAAAATCGCAAACTGTTGTTTCAACAGCTCTGTACGCTTTCTACGCACCCGAGGATTACCCTCACACCTTTTCTCGAGAGACTCCCAGAGTTCCTTCGACGTCCTTTGAGTCCGAAATGTGTGCAAAATATCTTGAGGTAAAGCCATACGGATTATGGAGAAAGCTTTGTTTTCGGCTTCAAATAATTTCTTGTCATCTTCTTTCATCATCTGATATGACAAGACCTTTTGACGGCCTTCAACTTCAGATACTGGCGGAATGTACCCTTCATCTATGCACACCCACATGCGCATATCATTGAATCGTACAAAATCTGTAAAACGGTCCTTCCACCAGTAATAGTCCTCAACTTTCATCAGCTTAGGTGGTGCATTTGCCTTCCCAACTTCGTGGTCCATTTCTAAGAATTTCTGAAGATTAGACATCTTTTCGAAAGAAATTGAATTGACCCTTAATTAATTTAATTTGAAACTAATGTGGATTAACTCTTTCGAATCTAGATAGATTCGAATGTAATTAGATTCCAATTTATTTGGGATTAAATTCGATTAAGTGTTTTAATTCAATTAAACTCGAAATATGTCAGATTCGAGATATCCTTAGATTCGATGGTCCTTAGATTCGAAGGGGAACAAACTCGAATTTCAGCAGATTCGAAACACAGATTCGAAACAATACTAGACTCGAAATAAATTCGAAACTAATGTAGACTCGAGATCCTATTCGAATGAAGCACTAGATTCGAAACAAGGTAGATTCGAAAATCTCTGAAATTGACTCGAAAGGAGCGTATTTAGGTTAGACTCGAGACTAAAGTGAAACTCTAATTACCCCTATAGATTCGAGCGCCGCAAACTCGAAAAACGGCTAACACTTTGATTTTTTTTTTGACGTTTTACAGATTAAATCACTATTTTTCGAACGAAAAATAATGATTTCGATCAAAAACGTGAAAAACCACAAAGTGTTTCCTGAATATGAATTTGCTAAGCTTGAAAACACGTTTTTGAGAGCAAAACCGTCCAACTAGCGTCAAGAAACCTAGAATGTATCTGATGAACACGAAGAACACCAAGAACACTCCGGAGGCTCTGATACCACTTGTAAGGTCTACGATTGCAAGATCTATCTTGACGCGGATCCGTGAACGAGTGCGGAATCCTCGTTGACGGTTAGACGGACAACTCTCAACCAACGGAACACGGAGACTATTAGACGCTGAATGAACGACACACGAACGATCCTACGAACTAATTCTCTCCGAAACGGCACTCACCTAGCTGATAAACTCGAGATCGCCTTTTGCTTAATTCCTCACGAATTCTGCTAAAAGTCCCTTAATGATTCGAGTCTATCCCTAATTATAGACCCTGATTCGAGTCTGATGTGGGCCAACCTCGAATCTGGCCCAAGGCCCATTCGAGTCTGTCCACAAAGACACTCTCGAATCTAGCCTTCATTCGAATCTAAGGCTACATTCGAATCTATCACAGATTCGAATGTCTACCTTTATGTAATTCGAATCTAGCCAAAACACTTAAACATCTAAGTGTTGAAACTCATGTTTTTAACTTATGCTTGAATTAATCTTTGATCTTTATGTTTGAACTTCTTGTATTATGTTACATCAAGTTCAAACACACAATCAATAACAGTCAAGCACATATAAACATATCTAACACATACTTGCTAAACTCACTATGCAGAATCACTTAGACTGCTATCGTCACACAGGATGTACCAACAAACTCATAGTGATCTGAAATGGGGCATCTCATCCGAATTCGGGTTCAACCGAATTCAGATCCCACATCTTCATATTTTCCAGAAATTTATTCTTGGTGTTCATACTTTTACATTTACGGATTTTTACCAAATTTACTCTAAACTCATTTTCTGTAACATGCAATGTAATGCTTTGTTATATTATCATTTTTAGAGTGTTTTTATACACTTTTCCCTATCAAAAACACTATAGATTTATCAAGATTGTCCAAAAATTCATATTTTGTCAAGAACACAAATAATAACAAATATTCCGATTTTTACTTAATTTGGACAATCTAACCATAAATTTTCATTTCTATTACTTCAAACTACTTAATTTCATCATTATCTATTAAATCTTAAACATGCAACCAAAATTTTCAAATCATTAATTCGGTTTTTATGAAACCGAACATAAACTCAAAAATATAAAAATTTAAGTAATTAATACCTTGAATTCTTGTCAATTGATGATCCTTGATGATGTATGTAAGCTTTTCCTTGAATTAACTCTTCAATTAATGCAAGTTTATGGAGATTTTTTGATGAATTCTTGTGAAGAAGCCGTAGCTTAGAGAGAGAAAGAAGAGAGAGAGAGAGAGAGAGAGAGAGAGAGAGAGAGAGAGAGTGTGTGTGTGTGTGTGTGTGTGTGATTTCTTAATTGTTGTTAAATGACCATTTAATTTGAGTTTATACATCTCATTTTATCTTTATGTGAAATTAACCCACTTTAACTTTTGTATTTTACATCTTTTTATTTAATTATCTTTAATAATTTATAACTATCATAATTTGAATATTTACATAATTTAATTAAATATTTCATAACTTAATTAATTTACAATTCACATAATGTAATAAAATTACATTATTGGCTCAAAATCAGATAATTAAGTTGGGCCAAAAGCAAGATTGTTACAGATAACATCAATTCAAATAAATACATCTTTTATTCAAAATCTAATAATAAATAAAAGACTAGATAATTATTTAATGACAATTAAATTACTACAATATCTAATATTGCACTTTTATTCCCCGCATTTTGAGATATAATTAATCACCCATTAATTCAATCTCAATAATCATTTCGTGTTATAAACAATATCTAATATCATTTATTCAATAATTTGATTACATCTGCTCAGTTGTGCTCATCGGTGAGACACTCAAGTGTTTTATGAAATCAGTCATGATGTAGTAGTGATGTCATCTTGATACACCATACACTAACCTACTCCCACTTGTGTAAGACGACATTATTATCCTACAACATGCATCTAAAGGAGGTCATTTCTAGACACTTTAGGCAACCAAGGTCATAAACTCTTACTCCTATTCGGGCATTCTTGTTGAAACGACCTTCTAAAAAGAAACTTAGGTTATATATCTCATGCATCATGATATTGCAATGTGAAAGCCAGACATGGATTAGATCAATCGTAGCAAACACGATTATGTTTCTCGACTCCTGATATTATACTGAACTGTAACAGACAAAGTAGAACACATCAGTTTTGTCTGACACGACCACATTTCTTTCAGTATCGATCACCAAGGGGCCCATAAATATCTCTTCTTAGTTAAAAGAAGGTGCAAATCTCATTTTGACTATCTAGGCCTCCAGCACGGCTCCCACTGCATCCGGCCTCGAACCAGTATGATCACCCAGTTACGAATGACGTTAGGTTAGGACAAGCATACAGTGGTACCCGCGCTGAAGTACGTAGACATCTCAGGTACTAAGGATTACCTTTTTGAGACGACTCATGACTATGATCCACAAAGTGGTCTCAATCGGTGGTTCTATCCTATAGTTGTTCGCAATGAAAACCTATGAATTTGGTTCAACCTTAGCTATATTCATCACCCATAAATATCAACTAAAAACCACAGTAGCCTTTAAGTCTCATAATAGTTCCCACGACAACAAGTAGTTATGGAATAATTTTAGAATAACTTCAAATGTATTCTCGGATTTCTAATACATGCAAAATAGAACAACATTAAAGATATCATGTTGATTTCCTTTATCTCAATAAACACAACATCATTTCCATCAATTTAATGCTACTGTTTCTTTATCAAATGTAACAGAAATATATATCTTTGAAAAATTTCACTTGTTCTTTATTACAAAAGTTGGGATTAACTTTTGTTTATAAATGTAATAGTCTAGGGTTTGTTTTGTAATTTCTCAATATTTATAAATGCATATAAATAGAAATACGGTACTGTAGCAGGATGTACTTTTGCACGGATTGATTATGATTGTACGGATAAGGTCTCCTAGGTTTCAATGCATTCAGTCCAAGAACTCGTATGTAATTCTTTCTCTGGAATCAAATCATTCGGTTGATTGTGTATCAATTGTGTTCTTAATTCTTAGATTCTTGTTTGTGATTGTTGTTATTGAAATATCAATTGGTATCAGAGCCTAATATGGTTCAATTTTGGTGATTTTTGAATCTGTAAAATATTTTCACGAACACTGTTCTATTTTTTTTTTTTTTTGAAATTCAGAAAATCTCATAGGGTTTTTGAATCAGTGTATGTTTTGAAGTGAAAATTTGATTGAAGAATCATTTTTTGAAGACGAATTGATTGATATAACTCTCAGTTTTTAAATCCAAACACACAGAAATTAATTTGAGTTTTGCTGATTTTTCAAAAACTTTTGTGTTCTTACTGATTTTGTCAAATTTTTAACATTTGATCTGAAATTAGGCAAAGTTTTCTCACAAAAAGTGTTTCTGTGTGAAAACCGCACACTCGATCTTAATTTGGGATAAATTGGTGGATTTTTTTGATGAAAATTGTGATTTTAAACTTGGTTTTTATCAGTTTCTGTTCAAACTCGGGCAACACCAAATTTTAGTTTTGACCGAGTTTTGCAAAGAAAGAATTGAGTTTGATCAGTGTATTGACCAAGTCTGATCAAAGAGTTAACCGAGTTTGATCACTTTTTGACCGAGTTTGTTCAAAATATTGATCGAGTTTCATCAAACTTCATTCGAGTTTGATAAAACTTATTTCGAGTTTGATTACTTGTCATTAGAGTTTGTTTAATCACTCTTCGAGTTTGTTCACAGTTTCATATGAGTTTGATTAGAAGTAATCTGAGATTCTTTGTGCTTCATACGAGTTTGTCAAACATTCTAAGTGTTTAAATACACTTCATTCGAGTTCAGTCACATTTTGATCGAGTTTGTGACTTCATTGTTCGAGTTTGTTACTTCATTGATCGAGTTTGTCACTTCATTGATCGAGTTTGATCATTCATTAATCGAGTTTGATCATTCATTATTCGAGTTTGATCATTCATTGATCGGGTTTGATCATTCATTATTCGAGTTTGATCATTCTTACATCGAGTTTGGTCATTCATTCTTGGAGTTTGTTCACATTCACTTCGCGTTTCATTCACTTGTTCTCGGTGTTCAATCAGAAATCACTCATAATTCCATAACAAGATCTTGGAAGTTCAGTATCAATAATACACAATGTCAAAGGACGCACTTGCCATGGGTTCCGAAACCAAACCTCCAATCCTATACAGAGGAGAGCATGTTCAATGGAGGGAAAGGTTTCTAGAGTTCATAAGTTTTCATGATCTATCTAAAGAAATGTTGATCTCACTGACGGATGGTCCAGCAAGATCTTTTTTCATGATCCTCGCAGTACCAAATGGTAATCCTCCAGTACCGGAGAGAACTGAGGAGGTTACAACTGCAAATCTGTCTGAAGCTCAGAAAAGAAGAAAGTTAGGAGATAAGACAGCTAGAAAATTCTTGATAATCTCAATTCCAAATGATATATACATCAGTCTGACAAACACAACCACAAACACAACCACAGTCAAACCCATCTGGGATGAGGTGTGCAAACTGATGAGAGGATCAGACAAAGCAGCTACCAATAGAGCAAGAAACAACTTAATGACATTTGATAACTTTAGAGCAAGAAAAGGGGAGTTATTAGAGAATACATACTTGAGATTTGTTAACCTCGTAAGTGAAATGAAAAGAAATGGGGTAACAAAGTCTAATTTGGACATCAACGTCAAATTTCTGAATGTTCTCAACCCGGAGTGGGATAAGTATACCATGATAATCCAACAAACAAAGGAAATAGATGACATGGATTTTCACATGGTATTTGAGAACTTAAACAACTGTCAGGAAGTTGTTTTAAGAAAGGTATCTGGAAAGAAACATGTTGAAAAGGCGACGGTTGATCCACTAGCTCTTCTAGCTGACAAAAAGTATAAATACAAGTTGAAAAAGGAGAAGCGAGTGGTTATAAGCAGTTCTTCAAAATCTGAATCAACTGATTCGTCAGCAGACCTGGAGATAGAAGAAATGAAGAAGCAGATGGCACTCCTGACTAAGGCATTCCAAAAGAAATTCTATCGCGAACCAACGAACAACAAAATGCGATAGAAGACTGGATCCAGAAAGTATGAGAAGAGAGAGATATATGAAAAAACTGGAGAAAGTAGTGGAAAAAAGTTTGAAAAGTATGAGAAGTATGCTAAGAAAGAAGACGAGCAGAAATGTTACAACTGTGGTAAGCCAGACCATTTTGCTAGGGAATGTAGACAGCCGGTAGTCAAGAATTATGATACTATACTCGGAAGGCTCTGCTGGCCAAACAAAAAGAAGTTGGAAAGGCCCTGATGGCGGAGGATGACCACTGGCTTCAACTTTCTGAAGATGAGGATATTTTGGATGAAGATTCTCACATATGCCTGCAGTCAGAAATCTTTAATGAATCTGAGCAAAGTGAATCTACTATGATTTCCGAGGACAAATTCTAGGTTGGGTTGACTGACGATGAAGAGGAAGAGAAAGAGGATACTGATTCAGAGACTAAATTAAGAGAAGATGTGGCGCTTGATCGGGTTATAATTTACCGTGTTTATTAGACGTAAAAGAGTTGTTTTCTAGTGAGAAAATGTCATAGAATGTGCTACTATTGAATAAATTCTGTGCTTGTACAGGTAGAGAAAATCCAGCTTAAATTGGCAAAAAAAAAGGACGAATTTTCATAGGCAAGCGCAGAGGGGGGCGCAGCCCTGCGCCCAGACCAAGTGCTCAGCAGAAGAAATTAATTCACAAAAATACGGATTTTCACAGACAGGCGCAGGGGGGGCGCAGGCCTGCGCCTACGGCTGCACCCAGCCCATTAAAATAATATCCAGCCATTTTTAGGGTTTTTCCAGCTTTTCCTATAAATACAAAGTCAGAGTTTTAAAGAAAGGATCATTTTTTGGAGAAGAAAGCTAAGGAAAAGGACCCCGTTTGAGCGAACACAAGTACGAAGAGCACACGAGTCAAGCTACGAAGATGGACACACAACTCTTGAGCATTACGCAAAGAATGTCCGGCTAATCTCGCATAATCATTCTCGGAGGAAGCACAACGTTAAGTGTTTTATTTTATGAACGATTACTTTATGTTTGCATGGTTTATTATTTATATTTAGATTGTAAACGAATGATTGTTATTTGTTTGGTTGCGTTTCGCAAGATAGTTCGCTGATATTTTATTATTCGTGCCGAGTTATTTATTTAATTAAGACGAGTAATCAAACATGTCACGCGCTATGCCCAAGATCACGTAACGAATCTAATAATAATTATAAAAAGATTATGTCTATGTAATCTTCACATCGTTTATAAATTAAATACAAAGCTAAGTGTGGAATCCGGGAATGGTTATCTTCGTATTATATTTAATCAAACAATTTCATTAAGTTTTCTTTTTACAAATCTCGTAAGTAGTTAATCTTATAAATCAATTAATCACCTTTTTACAAACCAATTTAATCTTTTCAAATTATTTAAATTACAACGCTAGTCGCTCGAATACGTGCATTTAACCTCACGCTCTCTGTGGATACGATCCCTACTTACCCTAGCTTCTAAGGTATTTAGTGGTTATTTTTGACGGGTTAACGACACTCGCATCAAATTTTGGTGCCGTTGCCGGGGAGCGGTTGCGCTTAATTCACGTATTTTAGTAATTAGCTTTAGTTTAGTTAATTAATTTTTCTAGTTTAATTTAGTCTATTTTAAATTCTTTTTGCTTATATGCTTATTTTCTTTAATTTGCTTAGTTAATTTTAATTTATTTATTTATTTGCTATTATTCTATTTAATTAGTTTTTAAGCTTAAGTTATTGCCTTAGTTTTATTAAGAAAAAGGGAATCGTGGCGCAAGCATCGATTCTCACCAAAAAGAAAGTTTCTAGTTCAAATTCTTCATCTAGCCCTCATATGTTTATGCACACACGATATTCTGGTAGAATTTCACCTTTGAAGTTTGATCCAGAAATCGAAAAAACTGCTTGATCTAATAGGCGAGCCATAACTCAAGCAAACGAAATCAAAAATATTGCTCCTAAAGTAAACGTGGAAGAAGAAGTATATAGTTCGGAAGACGAGAACGTCGATAACGTTCTTGTCGACGTCCAACAAAACCATAGACCAATGGGAGACCGTAGAACCGTAGAATCCCATTATAGGTCGAGTGATATCCCTGATCCATCACCCATTCTCTACCCAATTAATGAGAATGAACCTGAGATTAGGCCACAGCTATTTAGCATCTTACCTGTTTTTCGTGGAGCACCAAGCGAAGAACCGTACGAGCACTTAGCTGAATTCACTGCCATATGTAAGGCCAATCACGTTAGGGGAATGACCATAGACGCACTAAAACTTAGGCTATTTCCTTTCTCCTTGAAGGAACGAGCGAAAAATTGGTTTGTGTCACTTCCCACTGATAGTATAACTAACTGGGATGAAATGAAAAAAGAATTTCTAACTGAATATTACCCAATTAGCAAAACTACAGAAAAACGTAAAGAAATAACTGGATTTAAACAGAAAATCGGGGAACAATTCCACGAAGCCTTTAATAGGTTAAATGAATTACTAAGAACATGCCCTCACCATGAAATTCCTAAATGGATGCTAATTAAAACTTTTTTCGATGGGGTTAGTCAAGAAAGTAGGAATATGATCACCGCCGCTTCCGGCGGAACCTTTTTAGCCAAGGAAGATGATGAAGCCTGGGAATTATTAACCCAGTTAAGTAAAGGTTTAAAAGTCCAAGCGGGTTCGGATAGTAGTGTTGGTGTCCAAGTTATGGGCATAGACAACGCATGGAAAAAGGAAGTTAAATGTGATATATCCGAACTAAGCAAAAAGATGGACTTGTTGATGAAAGGAATGGGAAAGGCTACAGTGGCACAGGTCTGCTGTGTCACTTGTGGAGACCCTTCTCATCCAACCGAGAATTGCCCACATACCTTCGCCCACGAAGAGTATGTGAATGAAGCTTTTGGCTTTCGGCAACGAATAGAACGGGAGAACCCATACTCGGAGACCTACAATCCGGGTTGGAGAAAACACCCGAACTTTAGTTGGAGGGATAATCAAGACAATGATGCTCCCCCGAAGCCAAGATATGAGCAACCTCGTCAACAAAACTGAGATTTCCAATATGGGTCGACCTCAGCTACGAAGGATGATCGGTACTATAAACGCCAAGACCCTAAAGAAGAGCATGATTCATGACCAGTGTCGGGGAACTCGAAAGAGTTTTCCGAATTTATGGAATTCATGAAACAACAGACCATGGTTCAAGCGAAAACTATGGAGATGCTAGGAAGGCAGATGGGACAAATTGCAGAGTCCTGAACTAAACGAGAAGAAGGAAAGCTCCCAAGTAACACCACAGTTAACCCATCGCACCACCATGGCAAGGAAAAGAAATACGAAGTCAACGAAGTGAATGAAGTTAATAAAGTCACTACCCTTAGGAGTGGAAAGGAAGTAGATAATAAAATAGAAATGCCTAAGGGAAGTGAGACAGACGACGAGGTAGAAATTGCCTACGAAGAGGAACCACCTAGATCGGAGTCAAAGGTAGAAACAAAGATTAAGAAAGTAACTTTCAAGGAAGTAGAAGCCAAGAAACCCGTCGAGACTAAAGTTGGGGAAGGAGTTCCAACACTGAAATTGCTCCTTACCCAACAGCCTTAGAAAATCCGGCATCATTTCCTTATGGTAAGAAAGGACCTAAAAACGAAGAGTTATGGGATATTTTTAATCAAGTTAAATTAACATTCCCTTAATTAAAGTTATTCAACAAGTCCCTTCTTACGCTAAATTCTTAAAAGACCTTTGTACTCAGAAGCGAAAATTTAAAATAACCCTTCCAAAGCAAATCAACCTCACTGAACAAGTCAGTGCAGTTATCACTAGCTCACTGCCGCCTAAACTAAAAGACCCAGGATCACCCTTGATCCCGGTAACTATTGGCGATATTCAAATTAAAAAGGCACTTGTAGACTTAGGGGCGAGTGTTAATATCTTACCTGGTAATTTATTTGACCAACATGATCTAGGCACCCTACAGACAACAGATGTCATCCTACAATTAGCAGATAGGTCCACCAAAGTACCATGGGGGATGTAATCTGATGTAATTGTTAAGGTTGAAGACTTCTATTATCCAGTAGATTTCTTAGTGTTGGACTCAGACAGTGCTTACAAAGAAAGCCAACCGGCAATTATATTAGGACGTCCCTTCTTAGCCACAATCAACGCTCAAATCAATTGCAGGACAGGCGCCTTAGACATAGCATTCGGAAACCGCAAACTCCGACTTAATGTCTTTAATAATGTACCTAATGCACCATTGGATTCAGAGTGCTACATGATAGACTTAGTTGATGATTTAATACAACAACAATTATCAACAATAACATGTAAAGATCCAGTGGAGCTGCTTCTGTATTATAATGAGCATAAGTTAGATAATATGCCTGAAGCTAAGGAGTTCGAACTTGAACGTGTCCAGTCAGTGGATTCTACTCAACCACCATGGACACATAAGATCGAGAAACTTCCTACTGATCTTCCACCATCAGCAAAACCATCTCTAGAGCAACCACCCAAATTAGAGTTGAAGCCACTTCCATCTCATCTCAAATATGCTTTTCTTGGCCCTGAGAGTACATTGCCCGTAATCATTGCAACAGATCTTACTGCTGCACAAGAAAAGACTTTATTAGAAGTTTTATCAAGATACAAGGAAGCGGTAGGTTGGACCATAGCAGACCTAAAAGGGATTAGCCCAACACTGTGTATGCACAGGATTATAACTGATCCAACAGCTAAGCGGAGCAGAGATGCTCAGAGAAGGCTAAACCCCAACCTAAGAGAGGTAGTGAAGAAGGAAGTACTAAAATGGCTAGATGCTGGAATCATGTATCCGATATCAGACAGCCAATGGGTTAGTCCCACACAGACGGTTCCAAAGAAATCTGGAATCACTGTTGTCGATACTCCTGAAGGAGAAAAGATTGCAACTCGCCCTGTAACGGGGTGGAGAGTATGTATCGACTACAGAAAGCTGAATGTCGCAACCTCTAAGGACCATTTTCCCTTGCCATTCATCGACCAAATAGTAGAGAAATTAGCAGGGCAAAAATTCTATTGTTTCTTAGATGGCTATTCGGGATATAATCAAATTCCGATACACCCAGAAGATCAAGACAAGACGACCTTTACATGTCCGTATGGCACATTCGCCTACCAAAGAATGCCATTTGGATTATGTAACGCTCCGGCCACATTCCAGCGATGCATGATGGCTATATTTTCAGACATGGTCGGAGGGTCTCTTGAAATCTTCATGGACGACTTTTCTATATTTGATAAGTCATTCAAAGGGTGTCTCTCTCATTTAGAAAAAGTTCTCAAGCGGTGTGCCGAAACCAATTTGGTACTAAGCTGGGAGAAGAGTCATTTTATGGTTAAAGAGGGAGTAGTCTTAGGACACATAGTTTCTGAAAGGGGAATGGAGGTTGATCGAGCTAAAATACAAATAATTTCATCGTTACCACCGCCTACTAATATTAAGGGAATCCGTTCATTTTTGGGACATGCAGGTTTCTATAGGAGGTTCATAAAAGACTTTAGTGTCATAACCAAACCTTTATGTAACCTTCTCCTGAAGGACGCACCTTTCAACTTTGATAAACAATGTATAGAGGCGTTTGATACATTAAAAGTTAAGCTCACGGAGGCACCAATTCTGCAATCACCTGATTGGTCTCAGCCCTTTGAAATCATGTGCGACGCAAGTGATCACGCAGTAGGTGCCGTCCTTGGTCAAAGAGTAAATAAAAAGCCTGTGGTAATATACTATGCAAGTAAAACATTCTCTGAAGCTCAAATTAATTACACAACAACTGAAAAAGAATTGCTTGTAGTAGTGTATGCGCTAGATTAGTTCAGATCTTATGTCTGGGGAGCTAAGGTAATTGTGTATTCTGATCACAGTGCCTTACGACACCTCTTGGCTAAGAAAGATGCTAAACCACGGCTAATTCGTTGGATACTATTCAAGAGTTTGATCTAGAAATTCGAGATAAAAAGGGCTCAGAAAATGTAGTAGCAGACCGTCTATCGAGATTGCCAGCAATCACCACTGATATGTTGGATTCCATTCGGGATAATTTCCCAGATGAACAATTACTGTTCATCGCAAAGGTGCCTTGGTTCGCTAATTTAGTGAACTATGTTGTCACAGGGAAAATCCCAGGCCACTGGAATTCAAATCAAAGAAAATATTTCTTCTCCCAAACTAAACAATACATTTGGGAGGAGCCCCGATTTTTTCAAAATAGGAGTACATCAAATTATCCGGCGATGTGTTCCAGACAATGAGCATTATGCCATTCTAAGTCACTGTCACTCGTATGCATGTGGAGGTCACTTTAGTGCTAAAAAAACAGGCCATCGAATCATACAAAGTGGATTCTTTTGGCCGACTATCTTTAAGGACTCCTACGAGTTCGTTAAGTCATGCTTACGATGCCAACAAATAGGAGGTATCTCAAAACGAGACCAAAGCCTATGACACCAATCCTGATAGTAGAAATTTTCGATGTGTGGGGCATAGACTTCATGGGACCCTTCCCTAAGTTGTACGGTTTCGAATATATCCTAGTGGCAGTTCATTACCTCTCTAAGTGGGTAGAAACCGAAGCCACAAGGACTAATGACCATAAGGTAGTATGCCAATTTGTCAAACGAAACATATTTTCTCGTCATAGAATCCTGTTGGGTACAATTTATATTGTACAAAGTCTAGGGGTTGTTTTGTACTTCTTTGATAGTTGTGAAATATGTTTATAAAGGTTTGACTTTCAATAGAAAAATAGATTTCTGACATTTTCACTTTTTGTATGGAAGAATAACGGTTACTGAATTTGGATTATTCTCTCATCATTGTAATTGACATTCTCTGCTATTGAATCCTTTGGTTAGTAGTTTTGATTACTGAACTCATTCAAGTTTGATTCCAAACTCATTCGAGTTTAACTACAAACTCATTCAAGTTTCACTTCAAACACATACGAGTTTGATCCCCCACACATTCGAGTTTCACTCTAAACACATTCGAGTTTCACTCTAAACTCATTCGAGTTTCATACATAGATCATTCAAGATACATACAAACATTATTCGAGATTTTTGTTACAATACATCAACATCAAGTCTACTCAGTCTCTGATTCAAGTTGATTATTGTTACTAACAAGTTACTGTGTTGTAGATTTCAGTTGATCATTTCAGTACTAATCTGTGTTTCAAAGTTTGATCAACTTTCAACTGTTGATCAAAATTTTCAATCTCAATCAAAGTTCATCAGATCTTGGAACAGTTTCCCATATATCTCAAAGGATGCTCTAGCAATGGGATCAGAAACCAAACCCCCAATTCTATACAGGGGTGAATATGTTCAATGGAGGGAGAGGTTTCTTGAATTCATTAGCTTTCATGATTTATCAGAAGAGATGCTGAAATCCTTAACAGAAGGACCAGCCACTTTCATGGAAACAATCCCTGGAGTACCAACCGGTAATCCCCCAATTCCACCAAGAACAGTCGAGGTCACCAACCTGACTGAGGCCCAAAAGAAGAGAAAATTAGGGGATAAAACTGCAAGGAAGTTACTTCTGATATCCATCCCAAATGATATTTACACATGCCTCACAAACACAAAAACTGCTAAGTCAATTTGGGATGAAGTATGTAAACTGATGAGGGGATCTGAAAGAGCTGCCACAAACAGGGCTAGAAACAGCCTAATGACGTTTGAAAATTTCAGAGCCCATGAAGGAGAACTACTAGAAAACACTTACCTAAGGTTTGTGTCTTTGGTAAGTGAAATGAAACGAAATGGAGTGACAAAGTCCAACCTGGACATCAATGTCAAGTTTCTAAACGTTCTGAACCCTGAATGGGAGAAATATGCTATGATTATCCAGCAAACAAAGGATATTGAAGAAATGGATTTTCATATGATATTTGAGAATCTCAACAATTATCAAGAGGTTGTGTTGAGGAAACTATCAGGAAAGAAGAAAGCTGAGAAAGAAACTGCTGATCCATTGGCTCTACTCGCAGAGAAAAAGTACAAATACAAAATGAAAAAGGAGAAAAGAGCCGTAGTCAGCAGTACATCTTCCGAATCAGAATCCTCCGATTCATCTGCTGATTCAGAGATAGAAGAAATGAAAAAGCAGATGGCACTGCTAACAAAAGCATTTCAAAAGAAATTCTACAGAAAGCCAACCAACAATAAGATACGCTACAAAACAGGCTCCAGGAAAATTGAAAAGAATGACAAATATGAGAAATCTGGAGAAAGCAGTGGAAGAAAGACTGAAAAATATGAAAAGTCAGACAAGTCAGCAAAGAAAGATTTAGAACAGAAATGTTACAACTGTGGAAAACCGGGTCATTAGGCCCGAGAATGTAGATCCCCATTAGTCAAAAACTCAGAATACTATACGAGAAAGGCTCTCTTAGCCAAAGAAAAAGAGTCGGGAAAAGCTCGTATGGCGGAGGATGACCATTGGTTACAGTTATCTGAAGATGAAGATATTCTGGATGAAGATACTCACATTTGCCTCAAATCAGAGATATTCAATGAGTCTGAACTGAGTGAATCAGCCATGTTAGCTGAGGATGAAGTATGGGTTGGTTTAACTGATGAAGAGGATGCAGAAACACAAGAATCTGAGGAGGAAGAGACAGAAGAAGTTGCATTGATGGCAACTGGCAAAACTGAGGCTGAAAATGATGAAGATTCAGAGTCAGATAAATCAGATGATTCAGATAAGCCGGAGGTACTTTCTAATTCTGACTCTGATATTGATGAATCATGTGTACTAGAAGAAAAACTAACTCGTATGGCCTTTATGCTTAAAAAGTTTGAAAAATCTTTAAAGGCGGAAAAGAAAAATGTTCATTCTTTGGAAAACAAACTTCGAAATGAACATAACTTAGTTTTAGATTTTTCCAAAGATAAAGCATTAGCCTTACGAGCAGTTTCAGATTTACAAGATAAGGAAAAAGAACTACAAATCAAAATAATTAATCTTAATCAGAATATATCTGACTTACAAGAAAGACTGAGAATTGCAGAATTAGAAGCTTCCAATTTTTCTGTAAAATATCATGCTATTTTTTAAGAACGAACTAAAATTTATGAGAAAATAAAGAATATGGAAGATGAATTTATCAAATGAGGGCAAACAGATCAAACCATTTATTTAAATCAACCAAAAGACACAGAATTTTATAATTCTAAATCTGGAATTGGTAGGGAAAATCCAAAGTATCTGACAAAAGCAATATCTAGTTCACCAACACTATATGATGTCAGATACATGAACTTAGGATTAAAAATGGCATTTAAGAAAGCCTCTGATGAAGTAGAATCTAGTGAAGAAATAAAAAGATTATGATTAGACAAAATGCAAAATTCTGGTGATTATACCAGAATAAATGAATCAACTAATATTCATGATATTAAAGAAGAGTACATTCAAACATATTCTGAAAAGGATTTGTCTGAATTACCTACTCAATCTCAAAAGTTATATCTGCCATATTCAATTTTAGAAAAGATAAATTCTGATCTAGAATTGAAAATTAAAAATTTTGAGATAGAGAATGGAACTCTAAAGGCTGAACTAAGAACTATAGAACAAAAGTTACAAAATCAGCCTAAAAACATAAAATTGTCTGATCCACAATCCTCAACTTCTCTAGATTCTATTAATTCAGAAAAGGAATTTGATCTGTATATGCACTTTGACTTTAATTCATTAGAGCAAATGTTTGGTAAAATTGAAGAATTTGTCAAACCTTTACATAACAAACAATCAAATGATAATAAAGAACCTGTTAAAATTCTGCAAAGAATTTCTACAGATCCATTAAAATCATCTGAATATTCACCATTATTACAACAAAAGAAGGAGAAAACAAAAGTGATTCTTAATACTCCTAACTTTGAAAAAGGTGAATCATCTTCATCAGCGGACTACATTGCACTTACAGTCCAATCTTCAAAAGGTATGAGAAATTTACAGAAGAAACGAGTATCTAAATCTACTAATTCTCATACTTCTTTTATGTCAGATATCATTGTGAACGGTTCGAGAAAACAAGTTTGGAGAAAGAAGAAAAGTGAACAGAAAAACAAGAGTATAAAACAAGAGTGGCGCGTGAAGGACAAAATTGTTACAGATAGAAATAACAACATTGAACATTCTGTTTGTAATAATAAACTTGTTAATAATTCTTGTATAAAGTTTTCAAGAACGGACTTAATTGCTTTGAATTCTTGTGCTTGTAAGCCTTCAATTATTAAATCTAATAAGCTCTTCTGGCAACCGAAGAAAAAGGACCCATTTTATGAACAGGAAAAGGTTCCACAGAAAAGAAATTCAAAAACAATTCCACCACGAATTGTACAAAAGTAGATACCTAAAAGAACAGTTCAAAAGTGGGTACCTAAAACAACATCAGATAATAAGCTAAAAGCCATATCTGGTAGAAAAACAAATAATACTGTGCATGAATTACCTAAAACAAAAGTACCCAACTACAAGTGGGTACCTCATGTGCTACTTCGTTTTATAGGTAAACCATGTCTGGTATCTTGACTCCGGATGTTCCAAGCATATGACCGGACAAAGAGACACACTCACGGACTTTGTAGAAAAGTTCTGTGGGACAGTCAGATTTGGAAATGATCAGTTTTGTCCGATCAAAGGATACGGAAGTCTCAAATGCGAAAAAATTACCATCCAAAAGGTTTTCTATGTTGATGGTCTTGGACACAATTTGTTTAGTATTGGACAGTTGTGTGATAAAGGTTTAGAAGTCAATTTCAAAGCCAATCGGTGCAGCATCAGATCCGGAGAAGGAAGGGAAATATTGGCAGGAAACAGGAAAACCAATTTGTACTCCATTGATTTAGCCTCGATTAATCTGAAGAAAGATGTCTGCTTAATGTCAAAAGCTACATCCAAAACAGCATGGTTGTGGCATCGTCGTCTTTCACATCTGAACTTCAATGAGTTAACCAACCTAGCAAAAGGAGGGTTAGTTAAAGGGCTGCCAACTCTCAAATACCAAAAGGAGCAGTTCTGTGCCGCATGTGAAAAAGGAAAAATGACAAGAGCTACACACAAATCCAAAACTGAACATTCATCCACGAGAGCACTGGAATTACTGCATATGGATTTGTGTGGACCAATGAGAGTACAAAGCATTAATAAGAAACGATATGTATTGGTGATAGTTGATGACTATTCACGATACACATGGGTTTTCTTCCTAAGGTCCAAATCGGATGCAACCGAAACGATCATAGACTTAATCTGGAGAATACAAGTAAAGTTGCAACTTACAATTCAAACAATTCGCTCAGATAATGGAACAGAATTCAAGAACAAATCGCTTGACTCATTCTTGAATTCTATAGGAATTACACATCAGTTTTCAGCTGCTCGAACTCCACAACAAAACGGTGTCGTCGAAAGAAGAAATCGGACACTAATGGAATCAGCTAGGACGATGCTAGCATACTCAAATTTACCGTTATTCTTATGGGCAGAAGCAGTTGCAACAGCTTGTTTTACACAGAATCGTTCAATAATAAATAAGAGATTCGGAAAGACTCCTTATGAATTGATTAATAAACGAATACCTAGTATTAAATTTTTCCATGTCTTTGGTTGCAGATGCTTTATTCTAAACGACAAAGATAATCTTGGAAAGTTTAATCAAAAGGCTGATGAAGGAATATTCATCGGATATTCAAAGGAGTCGGTTGCTTTCCGTGTGTACAACAAGAGAACCAAGACAGTCAACGAGAGCGTGAATGTCAAATTTGATGAAGGAGTGGTAATGGCTTCTGAACACACCAGTTCAGGACCCGAACCTAAAACGCAGACTTCATTGGAGTCATCTGAACAAAATGCTGAACACTCAGAATTATATAAGTTGTTTGAGAATTTTTATGAAGACTATTTTGAAAAGCCCAAAACTAATGTTCTAAATTTGGTGCCTGACAGGATTACTGAAGATCCAGTCGTAGTCTTTGATCTTTCTCAACAACAAGTTTCAGAAGAAACTGGAGAAGCCTCAACAGCAAATGTGCAGTCGACAATTGAGATTGTACAACCTATTGAACCTCCAAATTCTTCTGAAACCCCCATAAGTTCTGAACATTCAGAAGCTCCTACCTCAGATGTCCCACCTACCACATCTGAAGTAACTCCCCAACCAATTTATCTAGATCGTAATCCCAATCAAGACCAAATAGAACTGTTTCCACATACTTTTAAGTGGACAAGAAATCACCCAATAGAAAACATTATTGGTGATCCATCCGCGTCAGTCCAAACCAGAAGGGCCACCATAAATGAATGTCTATTTTCAAATTTTCTAAGTAAAATAGAGCCCAAGAATGTAAAAGAAGCAATTCTGGACGCTGATTGGATTGTGGCGATGCAAGAAGAACTGAACCAGTTCGAACGGTTAAAGGTCTGGAGACTTGTTGAGCGCCCAAAAGACAAATCCATAATAGGCACGAAATGGATCTTTAAAAACAAAAAGGATGAACATGGAGTAATCATTCGGAATAAAGCTCGTCTCATTGCCAAAGGATAAAGTCAACAAGAAGGGATTGACTACTATGAAACGTTTGCACCAGTTGCACGAATCGAAGCGATTAGAATGTTTTTAGCTTTTTCCGCTCATAAAAACTTTACAGTTTATCAAATGGATGTTAAAACTGCGTTTTTAAACAGGGAACTAACAGATGAAGTATATATATATCAGCTCGAAGGTTTTACTGATCCTTCGAGACCTGATCATGTATATATTTTAGATAAGTCACTGTATGGCCTTAAACAAGCACCGCGTGCTTGGTACGATGCACTTTCAACATATCTGTTGAAATGTGGATTTAACAAAGGTGCAGTTGACACAACCCTGTTTATAAAACGTCAGGGGCCGGATATCATAGTTATACAAATGTATGTAGATGACATAATATTTGGGTCTACAAATCCAGAATTTTGTAAGAAATTCGCATTTTTAATGTCCCAAAAAATTCGAAATGAGCATGATGGGGGAAATAAATTTTTTCTTAGGATTACAAGTAAAACAATTAGCTGATGGTATTTTTATCAATCAGTCAAAATATATACAAGACATGTTAAAGAAATTTAACATGGTCAACAGTACTCCGATGAAAACTCTCATGGCTCCGGATTCAAAGTCAAAACTCGATGAGGACATTTCAGGGAAACCTGTAGATGTGACTCACTATCGAGGTATAATTGGGTCATTAATGTACTTAACAGCTAGTAGACCAGATATTATGTTTGCTACATGTGTCTGTACAAGATATCAGGCAAATCCTAAAGAATCACACTTAACAGCTGCAAAACGAATTTTAAGATATCTCAAAGGAACTCCAAATCTTGGTTTGTGGTATCCTAAAGAATCTTCATTTAATCTAACTGATTTTTCTGACGCTAATCACGCAGGTGATAAGATGGACAGAAAAAGTACGTCTGGAGCAGTACAGTTCTTAGGTGACAAACCCGTATGCTGGTCATCCAAGAAACAACATTGCGTCTCATTGTCTACAGCTGAAGCAGAGTACGTTGATGTATCTTCTTGCTGTTCTCAGGTGTTGTGGATGAAGAGCCAACTGCGCGAGTACGGGTTTACACCAAAGAAGATACCAATATACTGTGATTCTCAGAGCGCAATAGCTATTGCATCAAATCCGGTGCAACATTCAAAAACAAAACACATTGACATTCGGTATCATTTTATAAAAGATCATGTAGAAAATGGAAATATAGAATTATATTTTGTGCCTACTGAATATCAACTAGCTGATTTGTTTACCAAAGCGTTAGATGAAAAACGATTTAATTTTTTGGTATACAAATTAGGTATGTTGAATCGTTAAGATTTAATAATTCAGTAGTTTCAATTTATAATTTAAATTTACATTTTTTATTGATTTTAATCTGATGTTAAAGTTCTTGAATCTTAAAAGTTCAATATTCTTTGGAATTTAACAAGATCTGGTTTGTCATGTGCAGGGGGAGCAGAAAATAAATTTATCTGATTTTGAGTAAATCTGATAAAAACATTTTGTGCAGGGGGAACTGAGCTGAGAAAAAGAATACACATTTGAGGGGGAGCAGCATTCAAAACTTAAAAGGGGAGTATTTTAATTTTTTTTATTTTTTTTTTGTTTGTTGTTTTCTTTGTTAATTTTTTTTATTTTATTTTTTTTATTTTTTATTTTTTTTTTGTCATGTGTATTTTCAATTTTTTTTGTTTTGTTGTTTTGTTTTGTTGTTTTTGTTTGTTTAATTACAGTTTTTGTTGAAAAGATAATTTGGGTTTAAATAATTGAGTTAATAAAAGTGTGTTGAAGTTGGGCCGATTTTTTTTTCTTCCAAATATGGGCCGGATATTGTATATTATAAATTTGAAATTCAAATTTCAAATTAATCTTTTTCGGAAAACCGGTTTCATCTTCTTCCCCAAGCTTCCTTCAACATTAAGCAAACTCAATAACCCATAATCGACTGAATCAAGGTTTCTATTTCATCAAAATTGTGAGTAAATGTTTTTGTTGTTTACATATAGTATTTGTCTGTAGCTTATTTCAGATTCGGCTTATACTTGTATCAGTGTTCGTATTTTTTTGTGTATTTTGGATGTTAATGGTGTTCATAATGTTTGTTCATAAAATTCAAATTAATTGTGTGGTCTAGTTCGGTTTGTCAAAGTGAACATGAATTTAAAATTTCATGGTTCAAATTAAACCACACAAACAGAAATTTGGATTTTAATATCAAAAAGTTTCGAGTTCAAAATATTACTGAAATTTGCATTTTTAACAACTTAAATGTTGTTTTTAATCATAGATCAGTAAAACAAAAATGTGTAAAATTGTTTTTCGAAAGGAACACAGGTTTTTATTCAATAAAAAGGTTCCTGAAATCAATTTTTGGAAAATCAGTGTGAAAACACTTGAAAAATAATTTTCAGAGCAGTTTCTCGAACAAAGGGATATTCGAGAAAGTCTTAGTTTTATTCGAGTTGAGTGCAATGATACTCGAGAAAGACCAAGAGTCATTCGAGTTGAGTGTAATGATAATCGAGAAAGTATCTGTGTCACTCGAGTTGATTAAGTGTTTCTTCGAGAAACTTATGTGTATCATGCGAGTTGAATGAATACATGACTTAGAAAATTTCAGATAAACATTCTCGGTTAATACATTGCCCGAGAGACTGATGGTTAATTCGAGTTAGTCATATGTTGAATTCGAGAAAATTCCTTATTCATTCGAGTTGGACTACTAGAACATACGAGAACATTTAAGGCTTATTCGAGAATCTTCATGTTTTATTCGAGTTTGGTACTTGTGTTATTCGAGAAGATTATAGTTCATTCGAGTTGATACATAGACTAAGTCGAGTTGTTTCATGTGTCATCCGGGACTAATCAAGAGTCATTCGAGAATGAAGTAATTTCATTCGAGTTTAAATAAAAATTTGTTCTAAGTGCTGGATTTTTAATATTTTAAGAAAAATGTCACATTTTTTCAAGAAATTATTATAAAGTTGTCATTTTCTAACATTGGTCTCTAAATGATTGACTCTGGAGTCCTGTCAATAATAGTTTATTATTGTCTGGAATCCCGATGCCTTAAACAGAAAATCACAACTTTTTATAATTTCTGATGAAATGTTACAACTTTTCTACATTTGAAGGATTGTCATTGGTTTACCTGTTCTGCCTAACATGATTTTTATTTGTTTACAGGTGTTCAAATGGCATCTCCAGTGCAGTCTCAGAATTCCAATTCATCTGACTCTCATTCATCATCCAATCATACTCTCGTATCCACACCTGTTCGTTCAACTTCTGTTGCCCATCCCTCACCTTCAAATATCATTCCAGATAACCAATTGGTTAAACCTAAACATTGTCTACCTTTTAGAGATAATAACCATCGTCTGGATACCAAGGTTATTAAAGGTCAGTCATCCTATCATAGTTGACATTCTCAAAGGCCATCCGTTAGGTAATCTGCTCCAATATAAACCTTCTATCCCACAGGTCTACCTACAACAATTTTGGCACATAGTCAAATTTGTTCCTGCTGATGGCAATCACCATTTCAAAGTAACCATAGACCGATTCAAAACCAAAATCACTCTAGCCAGACTTCATCACAATCTATTTCTTCCAAGACGTATAGACACAGTTAACTTTCCCGAGTTGGCTGATTTTGAAGATTTTGTGTCGGATGAGGAGCTAGTTCATGATCTGATTTGTCTGGGCTACTCAAAGCCACTACCAAAGAGCTCCAAATTTCATAGGAATGGCTTGAATGGGGAATGGTACACGCTATTTGGAATTATCAATAGGTGTATGACGTCTAAGCACACAGGCATCGACAGATGCAGCATTCATTGTTTACGGATCTTTCATGGAATCGCGTTTAACAAGCATTATGATTATGCTCAGTGCATCTGGGAGGACTTAAAGGAGATTGTTTTTGCAAAAACAACAAATAGAGCAAGAAAGTTTGTTCCGCTCCAGATGTTCATACAAATTCTCATTCGAGGAATTCTACGAGCGAATGAAAATATTCTGAAGCGAGCAAATTCACAGCGATGTCCAGATTATGTGATGATGAGTTTACACGAAGTGCCGGATTCTCCAAATGCAAATATCATGTCGATCCTGGATTCGTTGTTAAAATATGCAGATTAAGAGAGTGAGCATGTGAGATTATATAGGATAGATCATGCTCCAATAGAGACCCAGGAGCCAGGATCTTTTACCCAAGGAGCCGTAGGACGAGAGGAACCTCAGCACGGGGCTGAATTCAGGGTGACCAACCTGTGAGTGAGGGAGATGACGTTGTAAGGGGAGGTGAGGAAGAGGCTGAGAAATCTGATTCCGAGAGAACTTTGTCGGATATTCATGAAGAAGAAGGTGAAGGTGATGATAATGATGATGATGATGATGGTGCTGATGGAGGTGATCATCATGAGGGAGGAAGTATGATGATAGATATTGTAGGTATTGCTGAAGAGAGTGTGAGGGATACCTTAAACCTAGAAAGCCGGGGTATAACCACATCTGTTGTTAGCTCTCCTATGAGAGTTAGCATTGAAGAAGTCAGTATCCCACTGACGACTGCACACCCAACCATCCACTCAGTCTCCTCTCAATAGGAGATTGTTTCAATTGCGCACCGGGATGAACCATATAGTCTATCCGAGAGTCATTTGGACTTGATGGATATTGAAACAAGTACACAGCTGCCCGAGTGTACGACATCAATTCAATCACTGAGTATAGATCCTATACAGCCAAGGACACTCGAGTCAACTTCATCTGTTGAAGTCAGTGTGGTTGAACTTCGTGTTCCCACTGGAACATCCTCAGCAACGGAAGCATTTGTTGCTCCGACACTTGAAGATGGTGGAAATCCAGTCAGAGCAACTACATTGCCAACTCTGAGTACTGGCCACACAGACGTACTTTTCACAAGTTCGACTGTTGTGATAACTGGAAGTCTAAGTGACCCAGTGGTGAATCTATCCCCGTTTGTTACTGAAACATGATTGAATCAAGCTTTGAATGCCGCTGTTGCCGGAGTGAATACGCATGTATCTGCTCAATTGTCTGAAGTGATGGCATAGATGACAAATATTCATAAGTTTCTGAAAGGTAAAGCAGTGGCTGAAGAATCAATCAAGCAGACTGAATCCAATCAAGCACTGGAGGAGTTGAAGGAAGAGCTGAAAGAGTTTGTTTTTGATCAGTTTGATGAGATGCGGAAAAGGATGATCAGTTTGGAAAGCACGGTAATAACTGCCTTGGGAAATCTATCAGAGAGAGTTGCGGCAGTTGAAGAAACATGTAAAGCTCAAGCTTCCTCATCCAAAAGGAAACATGATGAGCATGATGAGGACTCCGATGATGCTCCTCATGAGGGGGAAAAGAGGAGAAAGCTTGATGAACCTACACCTGGGGTTTTGATGATAACATACCCAGAGAAAGAAGCTGAAGTTAAAGAGAAAGAGGCAGGGGGCACAAAAGAATCGGCTGGTGAACAAAGTGAGCTGTGATTGATTCTTTATGAATATGTTCCAGTTCCTTTGAACATTCAGTCTGATATTTACAATTTTGAAGAATATATTGATTCTGATGAAGATGTTCAAGTTAAGCATCAAGAGTTGAGAATTCAAGATGTAGAAGAAGAGAGAGAGGAGTACATTGAAGTTTCTGAAGATGATGATGTAATCACATTAACTGATGTTGATTTTCGAGCAGAAAGGATTGAAGAGGAGGAAGGATTAGTTCAGGAGATCTTGAAAGATATTGAATCGACACCAACGGTTGAAAAGCCTGAGGTGGTTATTCAAGTTAAGGAAGAAATTGAAGAGTTTCCAGTTGAAAACGTGGTTGTTCAAGAAAAAGTTGAATTGAATGAGGTTGAGGTGATGGATAGATTTTTCAATGAATATGTGCTTGCAGATGAGTCTAAGAAACAACATAGACTTAGATTTGAAGCACAACAAGTCGTTCAAAGGGAAATTCAAGACATGCTTACACTGTTGAACAAAGATGAGATCAGTAAGAAGAAAGTAAAGAAACTTGAGCTTCCAGAGAATAGGTCAGCAGAATTTATCAGAAAAAGGAACAAGATGCCATACATCGAAGATATTCTTGAAAAACGAATATTTTGCAAGAAACAAGCACCATGTTCTTTTCACAAGTTATTTAGGGTTTTAAAGCCGAACATGCCAAATCTGGTCAACTATGCCAGCTTTCTAAGAAATAAGACTCAAGAAGTTGAGAAGGTGAGGAGTGAGTTCAGGATAGTTGATCTGGTGAAAATTGAAAAGGACAGATTTGTTAAGATCTTCTATTCAACGTTCACTGTTACTAGAGTTGATGGAAACACTTATTCGTTCACAGAAGCAGATATGTTCAATATGCACCTGGTCGACATTGAAGATCTATTTGATGAGTTGTGCAGAAACAAAAGAAATGAACACTGCAGATTTGCACTTAAGACACTTTTTCATTTCATGCATACCAAATTGGTATTGATGTCAGTGCAAGATCTTCACATTGGTGTTGAACGAGGTATGAGGAAGATCAACATGACAGCTCCTCACAGAGATATCAAGTTTGCTGGAGAATTGAAAGAATTCCAAGTTATCATGGTAAAGCATCCAGCAGTTATGTACAGAGATAGAAATAAGAAGCTAGGAGCTATGAGAAGTGTTGAGCTGAACAATTTTTCAGATGGGACTCTGAACAAAGTTCTGAGTGGTTTAAAAGGAAAACTTGCAGCTGATAAAAAGAGAAAGACGAAGAAAGGAGCTCTATCTGTGAATGACCGAAGACTCATGGTTGAGTTCATCTCAAAGATTGAATGGAGGCTCTCGGATCGTAAAAGCATTAGAAGATTTGAACAAAAGCTGGGTTTGTCAATTTAAAAGACTTTGTTCTTTCCATCAAAGGGGGAGAATGTTAGATTGTATTTTAATTGATGGAAACAAAGTCTAGGGGTTGTTTTGTACTTCTTTGATAGTTGTGAAATATATATATAAAGGTTTGACTTTCAATAGAAAAATAGATCTCTGACATTTTCACTTTTTGTACGGAAGAAAAACGGTTACTGAATTTGGATTATTCTCTCATCATTGTAATCGACATTCTCTGCTATTGAATCATTTGGTTAGTAGTTTTGATTACTGAATTGTTATTGTTCTTGATTTGTTATTTGATTGATATGAAACTGTAATTCACACTATGTAGAATGTTACATTGAATGATATGTAAGAACACAGTAGATTATCATGTAACCTACGTAGAATATATGATACTTGACATTCTACACGACATTCTACGTGGATTATATGATAATCTACATGGATTACATGATAATCAACGTAGAATATGTTCGTCGATACTCTACATAGAATATGACAGATTTATTATCCATGTTTTATAATGAAAATTATTTGTAATGAATGTAATAGTTATTAGATGTTTTTTTGTTAAAAAAGTTTTTGTTTACGATTCACAAGATTAATGGTTTTTTTTTTTGTTTAAAAAAGTGTTTTTGGTAGATTTTATATCAGTTGCATACCAAGTGATTGATAAAATGTAATGAAATCTTCCTTTTTTTGTTTCAGTTCGTCTACGACACTCTATGTAGATTATCATATAATCTATGTAGATTATCATGCAATCTACGTAGAATATATGATACTTGACATTCTATACGACATTCTACGAAGATTATATGATAATCTACGTAGCTTACATTATAATCTATGTAGATTAACGTTACTATTCATAATCTATATAGAATGTTACATAGAATGATATGTAAGAACACAGTAGTTATCGTGTAACCTACGTAGATTATATGATACTTGACATTCTACACGACATTCTACACGACATTCTACGAAGATACATGATAATCTACATGGAATATGTTCGTCTATACTCTATATAGAATATGACAGATTCATTTTCCATGTTTATAATGAAGATTATTTGTAAGATATTAGATTTATAATAAATGTAATAGTTATTAGATGCTTTTTGTTAAAAAATGTTTTTGTTTACGATTCACAAGATTAATGGTTTTTTTTGTTTAAAAATGTGTCTTTAGTAGATTTTATATCAGTTGCATACCAAGTGTTTGATAAAATGTCTAAATGAAATCTTTCTTTTTTGTTTCAGTTCGTCTACGGCACTCTATGTAGATTATCATGTAATTTACGTAGAATATATGATACTTGACATTCTACACGACATTCTACTTAGATTATATGATAATCTACGTAGATTATATGATATTCTACGTAGATTACATGATAATCTACGTAGATTAACAATACTATTCATAATCTATGTAGAATGTTACATAGAATGATATGTAAGAACATAGTAGATTATCATGTAATACACGTAGAATATATGATATTTGACTATCTACACACGAAATTCTACGTAGATTAGATGATAGTCTACGTAGATTACATGATAATCTACGTAGAATACAGATAATAGTTTCGTTAATCTACATAAAAAGATATATAATTATATAACATTCTATATACACACATAATATTTTTTAATATAGAATACGTTAATTTTTTAGCAATTAAATAATTTTCTGTATAGAATTTTTTTTAATAAAAAACGCTTTTTTACTATAAAAATCAATCTATACTATATATAATAAGAAAACCACTTGGAGTATCCGGACCATTAGATGGAAAGAAATCAATGGTCCAGGTTAATGACAACTCATAATTATTTATGAAATGTCTCTTATACTCTTAATTAAAATCAATAATTATACTTATGTCATTTTTTTAATTCATTTTCCAAATTTACTACCTTAACTTAATTACATTAAATTTTGATTTTAAAATTTTCATTAATGAATTAATATTTACCTAAAATAAATATGTGTCATTATTATCCTAATGATCATAGTTAAGTTCAAATGTAAAAAATTTGGATTTAAATGTAAAAGTGTAGTAAATAAAGTTAAAAATTTTTGTTAATTATTTTGCTAACAATATTTAAAATTTAGTTGATAAACTTTCAATTATGAATATTATAAATTTTGATTATTGATTTTCGGATATTCCATTTTTATATTTTATCATTTTCAAAATATATACACATTCACATAATTGAAGTTTTTTGTTTCTTACATTGATATTTTATATTTGAAGTTAATAAAAATTAAAAGAAACATTTTTTGAAAACACACATTATCTGTTTTTTAATAATACAATATAATAATATTTTTTATTTAATATCAAACAAATAAGTATTTTTTTATCTTTGACTTAACTAGCTTTCAATTTTTTTATTTTAATTATATATGAACTTTATAATAATTTATTAAAATATAATAAAATATGTATTTTCTAAATCAACCCATGTAATATATGTGTTGATTAACCTATATATTATAATAAAACAAATAATTCATGTCATATGTCACTTCTACAATACAAGAAAATTTTATTTTTCCACATTTTTTTTTCAAATTTAGCACCTTACCTTAATTGCATTAAATTTTGGCTTTATTTTTTTCATTAATTAATTAGTAATAAATTAGATTTTGTGACATTTATTAATGTTTACCTAAAATAAATATCTATCATTATTATCAATAATAATCATACTTAGATCCAAATGTAAAATTTTGAATTAGTTGTGAAAATTATTATTATTATGTATAATAAAGGAAAACATCAAATGTCACGTGTCACGTCTACGTTCACCAAAAAGATAATTACAACTAAAAAAAACATAAATACAATTTTGTATTTTTAAAAAAGATAAATATACTCTATTTTTTAATCTGTAAATAATAAAAAATAAACACAATTATTATTTTTGTATGTTTTTATTTTTATTCATATACATTTTATATAAATAAATTTATTTAAAATTATCCACGTAATTCGTGGGTTATAAACTAGTTTTAATGAAAGTAAGAGAAAATGAAAATGGAAAAAAGTAAGAGGGAGAAAGAGAAAAAACATATTTTTCTCTTCCAAAAATAATTTTATTACACCTCTTCAAGACTCCTCACTATCAAAGTTCTAGAAAATTACAAAAATGTCATCCAGTATATTAGCCCTTGATTCTATTAATCCAAATGTCATAAAAGGTTCTTAAGTTCTCACAATACTTATGGTTTTCAATAGAACCCTTCCCTACACACAGATATATATATATATATATATATATATATATATATATATATATATATATATATATATATATATATATATATATATATATATATATATATATATATATATATATATATAACTCAATTTTGTTGGAACTATTTTTTGTGCCTAGCAATGTGAATATCTACGTGTAGCAGGTTTGTCTTAATGGGCATCCAACTCGAGTCTCGAGTTGAGCTTCAGGGCCGTCCCATTGAATTCGACGGCCATGTACGTGCGATTACAAGATGGACTCATCAATATTTTAAACTAGTAATTTGGTCATTTTGAGACTCAATTTTAATAGGTAAACTAGAGGTCGTGCACGACAAAAAAATATTAGTGAGAAATTAATACGAATAATACAAATCAAATTAAATTTGACATAAATTCCATTTTAACACACCTATACCCAATATGTATACGTCATTATTGACTCTAACTTAAATCTTTATTATTACCGTGAGACCCTACGAAATTTGGGGCCCAGTGTGGTCCAGCCTTCCGCACACTCTAAAAGACGCCACTAAATGAACTTATTTGCAGGAGTGTTCGGGTTTGTGATTCTTGTGTTTTATGTGGTGAATAAGTTGAAACATTGTATATACTTTATTTGATTGTGGTTCATCATTTGCCAAAATTTTTGCTGGTGGAATATTAGATTGTCGATTTCTTTGTCTCTAAAGAATATGGTGCTTGAGAGTTGAGAAGCAAAATTTCACTTAGAATAAATCGATGTGGAAAGCTTTCATGGTGTTTATTATGTGACTATATCGACTATTTGGTATTATAGAGGTGTACAAAACCGGTTTTGACTGGTTTTCAGTTCGGGTTTGAAAACCAAACTGGTTTGGGTCAAAAATCGGTTCGGGTTGGAAAAAACTCGAACCTAACCCAACCGATTTGTGTAGGGTTGTAACCGGTTCGGGTTGGAAAACCGGTCAAACCGGTTTTTGATATTTTTTTTAAAAATTCCATAAAACACTTTTTTTTATTATAAACTTATTCAAACATAACTAAAAACTTCAAATTTTATTAACTTACCAAAAACTTCAAATTTTATTAACTAGAACCAACAAACTTACATTATTTATTAATTACTAAAAACTTCGTAATCAAATATAATTCGTATTCAAACGTAAATGTACTTAAAACTAAAAAAAAAAAAAAAAAAGCAAAAAGCGGCTATAATTCCAAACTGGTTTTTCAACCCGAACCGGTTTTCCAACGGATATAACCCAAACCCGTTGCAAACCTACATTTTTTCCAAACACCGAACCGGTTTTGACCGGTTTCGTTTTCAGCTTTTTTGCGGTTCCAGCTTTGGTTTTTTTGTACACGGCTATTTGGTAATGAGAAAATAAGATACTTTTATCACCATCAAATTCCAATGTTAAGGATAAAGTGATTTATTTCCTTCTATTCAAAACATCTATTGATTTGCTAATTGTTATGAATGGAGAGTCAGGGTAAGAGCATAAAAAGGAGTCACAATGAGTGGATTCTGAATCATAGATCGATCGCTGATTACGGTAATGTTTAGAGTTTTTCTTCGTGTCTAGAATTATAAACGAACACGAACATAAAATGAACAATTAAACGAGCATAAACAAATACAACTGAATTTAAACAAATAAACTTGCTGAATAAAAATATAACACACAACACACGGTTCATAGTTTTTAAATTATGTTTGTACATTTATAAGATTTATAAATGACTTCAAATTACTATGATAATAGTAAATTAATGTATTAAGAAACAAAAAGATCAATTTCAGTACTAATTTAACAAAAATTAAGTATTTGAATATATTTTTATGTTCATTCAATGTCATCAATAATATTGGTATTAGAGTTTGAAGTGTTTTTTTATTTATACTAGTCATGACGGCCCGTGCGATGCACCGGGCTATTGATTTTGTTATTTAAATCGTATGTAATTATTAGAAACGTGTCTTTATAATGGTCACTACTATATAAACTCTAGATTGAGAAGATTACAAAAGAAGAAAATGTTGTGAGATATAAACTTAGTTGATTACAATTTTTCCTATATAGTAATCTAGCAAGACCAAGTTATAAAAATACAAATACTTTAATTAAAAAAACAATTGTTTATATAAATTTGTTTAGGTTTTTAGGACTATTTGTTTGAGGGGATTTCAAAACAAATAAAAATGATACTTCCTAAGTTTGAAATAAAATATCAAACTTCCATGTGATTGTGAGATTTTTTTAAATTATGAATATCTATATATTTGTTATGACATATTTTGTACATTATTTTCCGTCTTATTTTTCCTCGCGTTTGGGTAATTTTTGCCTCGAATTGTTTAAAAAACGACACTTATTTGATTACTTTTGTATTTTTGCAATTCGGAGGTTGCCAATTTATCAAAAGAACGGTTATTGGAGCAAAAACGTCATATCTACGGTCTAAGACAATCTTCCCTGGAGCTGAACTAATTTGAGTTGACTTTGAAGATGTTGATCGGATCGCGGTCACGACCACAGGATTGCGGTCGCGCTCCCTATCACTGCCAGGATCATGAGGGCTTTCTTCGTCGCGACCGCGATGGACCTAGTGCGCCCGCGATCGCGTGCCGATATAAAAGGTTTCAACGGCCATTTCGATTTTTTACGCTTATTTTTGACGAACTTTTTCACATAGTTATAGGTGCGATTACTAGGTGTAGCGTTAGATTTTCGTTTTTCTAGGTTAGTTTGTTTAGATTAGCAAAGTATTTGGATATTGGCGTAGATCCAGGCATTCGGTTGCTGTTTTATCTCGCTTTTCATCCGATTTTGGTACACTCTTTCCTTTAAACTTTCTGTAATGGTAATGTTTAGCTTAGATTTCGTTTATTTTATTGTTATTATCATGATTAGTGAGTAGTTTAGTTAAACACTTGCTTGTATTACGTTTTTATATGGATTAGTGGAGTATTTGGATGGTTTTGGTTGAAAATTGTTTGATTCATTGATGTATTTTTTATTCATGCGATTAATATTGGTAGAATCAGTGTTATAGTTGATATTATAGCATTATTGTGATGATGATTATTGGTTGTAAATGCTGATTTTTATGAACTTAATCAAATTTATGTAATTTATAAATTGGTTGTTATTTATAGCATTATTATGATTATAAGATAGTGGATAGTTAATAAATTGTGAAATCATTGTATGGAAATTAGTCCCTAGCAATATTGTGATCATAGGATTAGTTTAATATTTGATTTCCTTCAATCTTGATTATGTTTATGTGGCTAAATTGAATGTTTAGAATTATTTCCGAACGCTTGGCGTGTAGACAGATTTAATCTCTGAAAGCTAGATTTAGTTGACTTAATTAATCGTAAAAGACATTTTCTATTGATATTAAGAAATTGGGGAATACTGGAGAACTCCATACTTGATTTTCTGAAATTAATAAAAAATGTTCATGAATCGGTTTTACATCAAAGTTTCAAACTCTTGAAATTAAAAGATCAAAACAGTTGGATTAAATTCTAACTTACTTTTCTTTGACCAAAAACATCCTAAATGTTTATTCACCTTTTTAATCCATTAATCCTAAAAGACGTATCCCAGTGAGTGTTGCTTTTAATATATCTTATATTTTCTCTGTTTTTAGTTTGATAGTTTATCATCTTTATTAATCAGCTAGTTAGTTTAATTATTTAGGATTAGAATCATCCTCATCCTTTTCAATGGCTAGATATTAGCAAACATCCTAGTATCAGTATCCCGTTTCCATTTTTCGTTGCCTGTGATCGATAATTTCCGAGGTCAGCTTCAAGCTATACTATCTACGACTGGTACACTGCAAGTGGTATTT
Organism: Centrapalus pauciflorus; assembly: GCA_020465985.1. Lineage (NCBI taxonomy): Eukaryota > Viridiplantae > Streptophyta > Magnoliopsida > Asterales > Asteraceae > Centrapalus > Centrapalus pauciflorus. Next base: position 394,964 of record JAANYP010000798.1, on the reverse strand, counting down.
GGTATAACTTAGGCTTTCTTCATTCTTTTGATTCTTATAGCCAAATCCGCGTTGATCAAAATGGCATCGTTGTCGAGGAACACCTAGAGATATTGTGAAAGGATTCTCGCTGGTAGATTAGTTGATCCTTCTTTTGGGATTTCATTCCTGGGAAGTTTTCTTTCTTGTTTTCCATTCTCTATCTTATTCCATCCACCCTCTCAGTGTTTGTGTATGGTTTATGACTCGGAATTCCAATCCGCATGTTGTAAGTCCATATACCGAGCCTGAAAGAACCTTTCACAACCGTCTTCGCCATCCTTCTCATCCTATCATTGAGATTATTTCTAGCTCATCTGAGTCTGCTGACCATCATGTCCATCCACTGGCTGATAGAGGTCATATAGATTTAGTGGTTGAGTTACATTTACTCTCACCTTCTTCTCCATCTTCTGGTTCATCTTCTTCCTTACCCCATTCTGATAATTCTTCTAAGTCAATCATGGGCGACCGTCGCACCATGCTTAAGCTGAACCGACCGGTCACCAACAACTCGAAAGGTGCCATCGTCATTTCCGGGTTTGATCAGTGAATTTTGAACTAAAGTCCAGCCTCATCACGTTAGTTCAAAATAATGCACAGTACTGTGGTATAGCATCTGAGGATCCCTATGCACACTTGAAGAAATTCTTGAAAGCGTGTGACTCATATAAGGTGAATCAAGTTCCTAAAGAGATTATTCGGCTGATGCTATTCTCATACTCACTTACTGGACATGCTCTTACATGGTATGATACTATTCCGTCCAAATCTATTCATACCTGGGAAGACATGGAGGCACAGTTTCTATCAAAGTTTTGTCTGCCCTCACACACCACACATCTTACGAGTGAAATTCTAGGACTGAAGAGTCCTTACGTGATGCGTGGGAGCGGTACAAAGAATCTATTATGAAGTCTCCAACTCACAATCTTACGCTCAAGCACCGAGCCAAAGTCTTATATGAAGGAGTACATCCTATGTATCACTCTTTGATCGATTCTGCTTGTAGTGGATTCGTCCAAAAGAAGACACCTGAGGAGGCTGTTGAGATCTTGGATGACTTGGTGATGAGCCAAAATCAAACACCGAGCGAGTACTTCGGATGGGGAGCTTCTGATTCAAAACAAGCTGCTGATATACCCTCACAGCTAAGATTGATCTCCTCACGCAGACTAGTCAGCCACAATCATCCCCAGTTCCTGTACATGCAGTACAACAAGGATGTGAGCACTGTGGTGGACCAGATTCCGGCTATAAGTGTCAAGCCAACTTGTCTTATCCAAATCACAAGGAGGTATATTATTCTTCAGGAGATTATGGTGGAGGCATAGCTTGATATGCCCAGCCTACTCCGAACTATGCTCGAGCTCAAAACCACCACCTCCTGGTTTCACTCATCATCGTCCTCACGTTATGCAAAGACCTCAGTTTAACCCTCACCAAGGGTATAGCCAGGGATATCATCAAGGACAATCTTTTTCTTTCTCTCAGTTTAATTCTAATCCCAATCAATTCCATAATGCCCACTTCCCAAATCAGAATCATCAGTCTTAGCCCATGCAGCCTGCAAAGTCAAACCTAGAGGAGATGATGATGAAGTTTATGGTTAATCAATAGGCATTGTCTAGAAATCAGCACGCTGCAATTAAGGCCCTTGAAACACAAGTGGGACAGCTAGCACAATCAAGGAATGTTAGGAATGTTGGTGAGCTTCCTAGCAACATTGAGCCCAATCTAAGAGGAAATCTAAAAGACAAGGGTCCTGCTCAAGTCAATGTCATTACTGTGCATGATGATGAGCACACCGAGGATGTTCCTTATTCTACTGAGGCTTTAATGGACGAGATGCATCTGAAAAAACCCTATCAATCATTTATTTTTGGGTTAATATAGAAAAAACCCTATCAACTTTTCTTAGTTTCATGATTAAATCCTTAAACTTTCTTTCTTATTGTTTAAGTCCCCAAACCAAAATTTTCTTATTCAAAAGTGTATATTTGACATGTTTGACCGATTACCAAATAAGTAACCATAGATTTTCACTTGACAAATGTTGGAAAAACCCATAATCTTTCTAAATTTCTATAATTAAGTGATATGATCTCACCCGATGAATGTGTGATAGATCACGACTGCCCGATCGTTCTAATGGTTGTTTCAAGTAAATTGGATAGGACCGCGACCCGTTGTCTATAAACGAGACAAGAACCTTGGTATAAGTGGAACCGCGACCCGTTGCCTATATACGAGGCAAGAACTTTGGTATAGAGAACGCCACAATCAACCCCACCAAGTTGATTGATAAGTTTCGAACGCCACAAGCTAAAACACTCGATAAGCTCTAAAAGTTCATAAGGAACAATACGAGTTAAAAACTCACAATTTTACTCAAAATGAAGGATCATTGAAATGGTTACATTGAGTGCCTATTTATAAGAGAAAATATAAGACCAACTACTTATCTAGATAAGTTGCACAAGCTATCACGATAAGCTATCAAATAAGCAAGACTACTTATCAAAAGGGCATTATTGACATTTCACCACTTGAAGCTTCTAGTAGGTATTAATCATGCAAGTAACTTCTATCCCTTTATCTCCTCCAAGTAAATGGCCATAATGTTGAGAAAACCTTCAAAATGCCTTGAATTTAATCTTTGACAAGTTGATTAACATGGACACGTTTATGGGCAGATTCATGTACGTGGCTAAGGATATATTTTGGGCCTTTTTTTATTCTTGAAAACATAGGAAAAAGGCTAAGGTTGAAGTGGGCTTTTATTTCACTCAATTTGGGCTTAAAATGAGGAAGTTATGACCAAAACAATACACATGGGTGGGCTTCGCTGAATTTTATTTATTTTTGGGCTTTTGTGGATTAAAGTGAGAACTTGGGCTCCAAAACTTGGACTAATATTAGTGTTCAACTTGGATCAACATTAGGAAGCGTGCTTGGTTGTTTTGCAAACAAACGGGAGCTTGATTCCGACAATATTTAATCATTCCATTGAGAGCATCCTGGAACATCTTGGATTTTGATCTTGTGATAGGTCCGATCTTCCACCTTAACGGATCTTCGTCATCTCGGTCCTTGGACATGTTCTCATCATTCCCCTCCTCTTGAAAGTGATTTGTCCTCAAATCTTCACCTGCATCAAACAGAGTCAAGTCAGTTATATTAAAAACATCATGAACATTATACTCATCTGGAAGATCAAGTTTGTAAGCATTGTCATTGATTTTCTGCAACACTTGAAATGATCCATCTCCTCTTGGCATTAACTTTGACTTCCGTTTTCATCAATCGTCGCATTTCCTCCATCATGGCTTAGGAGGAGGTTGCTCATCCGCCATTTTTTTTGCTGCAAAATAGAAGACAAAAAGTAATAACAATAAAAATATTATTTCCTCCCCGCACTCCCTTACGTGTTTCACTCAAAATTATGTTCACTCGATTCTCGTGTATGTTGTGTTTGGCTTTTACCCTCTAATGATCTTACCACATCGCCTTTTACCACTCTTTTTAACTTTTAAAGTTCAAAACAAACTAAAAGAAATCAAAATCAAGTGGGCTTGTGGCCTTGAGGAATTCAAAACATACCAAACAACTTTAAGAAGAGATTTGACAAAACCAAATATAACAAGATGAACAATGCTAGTAGTACGTAAAGGTAAATAGAAAAGGAAATGAAAATAAAGAAAACTAACAAGAATAATAATTTACTTTGCGTTCCTTTTTTTTTGTCTTTTCTTTTGCGTTTTTTTAACCCTTTTTTTATATATATTTTTTTTTTTACTTTTTTTGCGATTTCTTTTTCTTCCTTTTTTTTTTCTTTACTTTTCTTCCTTTTGTTTTTTTTTGCTTCTTTTTGTTTTTAGGAACAAATGATGCAAAGTAAGAATAAACAAAAAAAAAACTAAAGAACTCGTATGATCCCCGAAAAAATCAATTAGTAGCAACCAAGTCAATTTTTGACAAGATCCACTACAAACATGAACCACAATGCAAGGATGAAGAGAAGAAATTAAAAATGAAAGGACGAAGAGAAAGTAAGTGAAAGATGATACGAAGGAAATATAAAGTAGAAAACAAACCAATAGAACCTGGCTCTGATACCAAATGATGTGATCTCACCCGAGGAATGTGTGATAGATCACGATTGCCCAATCGTTCTAATGGTTGTTTCAAGTAACTTGGATAGGACCGCGACCCATTGTCTATAAACAAGACAAGAACCTTGGTATAAGTGGAACCGCGACCCGTTGCCTATATACGAGGTAAGAACTTTGGTATAGAGAATGCCACAATCAACCCCACCAAGTTGATTGATAAGTTTCGAACGCCACAAGCTAAAACACTCGATAAGTTCTAAAAGTTCATAAGGAACAATACAAGTTAAAAACTCACAATTTTACTCAAAATGAAGGATCATTGAAATGGTTACATTGAGTGCCTATTTATAAGAGAAAATATAAGACCAACTACTTATCTAGATAAGTTGCACAAGCTATCACGATAAGCTATCAAATAAGCAAGACTACTTATCAAAAGGGCATTATTGACATTTCACCACTTGAAGCTTCTAGTAGGTATTAATCATGCAAGTAACTTCTATCCCTTTATCTCCTCCAAGTAAATGGCCATAATGTTGAGAAAACCTTCAAAATGCCTTGAATTTAATCTTTGACAAGTTGATTAACATGGACACCTTTATGGGCAGATTCATGTACGTGGCTAAGGATATATTTTGGGCCTTTTTTTATTCTTAAAAACATAGGAAAAAGGCTAAGGTTGAAGTGAGTTTTTATTTCACTCAAATTGGGCTTAAAATGAGGAAGTTATGGCCAAAACAATACACATGGGTGGGCTTCGCCGAATTTTATTTATTTTTGGGCTTTTGTGGATTAAAGTGAGAACTTGGGCTCCAAAACTTGGACTAATATTAGTGTTCAACTTGGATCAACATTAGGAAGCGTGCTTGGTTGTTTTGCAAACAAACGGGAGCTTGATTCCGACAATATTTAATCATTTCATTGAGAGCATTCTGGAACATCTTGGATTTTGATCTTGTGATAGGTCCGATCTTCCACCTTAACGGATCTTCGTCATCTCGGTCCTTGGACATGTTCTCATCATTAAGTCCCTAAACTTTTTGTTCTATTGGTTGTGTTTTACCGGTTAATCCGGTTGCCAGTCATAAATATATAGGTTAGAATAACACAAACATAGTTTAAAGACTTAAATAATTGGAAAAAAAAAGTTTAGTGACTTCATTGAGAAAATAAGAAAGTTGATTGAGTTTTTTAATATTAACCATTTGATTTGTTGTTTGAGAAAATAAGATAGTTAATTTTATTTGTTGTTTTCCTGAAAATACGTAAAAATCTTGAGTTTTACAAGCTAAATTAAGGGTTAATATTAAAAAACATCATGTTTTTATAGTTTTATCAGTTTGATTTTTCGACGTTATATTTTATCATTTTAGTTTGTATGCTATTTTTTTCTTATTGAAACTGTCAATTCGTTATCGGTATCCTGATGTTTAGATTAAAAATTTTTAAATCACATTTTAGTTTATAGTTTATTTTGAAAAAAATAACATCATGTTTTTAGTTTTTTGTCAGTTTGATCGTTGAGAATATTTTTTCATACTAAATTCATTATATAATCCACGAGTTTAAGCAATGAGTTATATTAGATTTTTCTAATGGGAAAAAACATCTTAGGGATCAAACTGATATAAAAGTGAAAAACATGATGGTTTTTTTCAACACAAAACTTAACGTAAAATGTGACATCATTTTTTAACATGAACAACATGTAACCGGTAACAAATTTCACAGTTTCAATAATAATTAAATAACTAAGGATTAAAATGATAAAAAATAACGTTAAAAGATGAAATTAATAAAACTATAAAAGTTTAGATTGTACACATAGAAACAACATTTCTATATTGTTTTTTTCAATAATATTTAAAACTTTAAACACAATAAATTAATGGGCTAGGTATACTAAAGCTCTGTTTGTTTACATTTTAATGGAATCATTATGATGTCATTTTACTTTTGAATGACTTATTAAAGAGTAAACAAACAACCCCTAGCTCAATGTTTGACGTGATGCAGCTTCAACTAAAGTTTGCTGATGAGACAAACCATCTCAACCCCCCCTCATAGATTTGTGCCTTGGGTCGTTGTATACAATCACCCACTTCAAGAGGTCATATCTCTCTCTCTCTCTCTCTCTCTCTCTCTCTCTCTCTATATATATATATATATATATATATATATATATATATATATATATATAGACACACACATAATATGTATATGTATGTATATATGAACATGGTTCGAGAAAGTATCATTCATTATGCATCGTACCAGAATGTATCAACTTAAAAAAATTTAATTTTTTTTCCATATTTAATTAATATTATAAAGTCGATATGTAAATTTCAAATACATGCATATCTCCTAACTCTTTAAAAATGATGTGAACTTATACTTGCATAAATTTGCATGTTAGTGAACGTACATTTATGTGATACATGATTTCATGCACTTAGAATTTGTGAATGCATGTGAAGTTTATATATCATATTTGTAATGTTAATTAAAACACGTTTATGAAAACATTTTCAAAAAATTATTTTTAAAAGAGATATCTTTTGATGCGATGCATAATAAGTTGTACTCCCTTTTATATATATATATATATATATATATATATATATATATATATGTATGTATGTATATGTATATGGGGTACCGGGGAACCAATTATATCCAATCATTTATCATTAAAATCATTAAATAAAATATAAATTTTGCTTAAAATTCTTCTTCGCATTATTCAGTGTTGGGAGTAAAATTGGTATTGAATATTTTAAATTAGAATCGAAGATTCTGTATATCTCATGAAAATCTTCATTTCAGTTAGTATCATTTCTTACACCCATACTTAACATGTACAATGATGACACACCATAAATCTTGGTTTATCAACAATATGGAACCCATCGAATACACACACCATAAACCTTGATTGAACGTCTACAATACCGTCAATAATGGTTTATCACCAAAAGGGTTAACAACGACTTAAAACACCATAAACCCGGATTGCTAATGCTCAATAATGTGTATATGAAATTGAACATTCACGAACAGTTTGATGAAAATAATAAATACCTTTATTTGACACCTAAGTTTGAACATGTTCACTAAAACTCATTGTCGAATCCGATTGAACATGTTTACTAAAACCCATTGCTCAACATGTTCACTAAAACCCATTTTGAATTTTATTAAAGATATTGTTATGGATGTAAATCCTTATAATTAAGCGATTTATTAATTAGTTAGTTGTCACCTATTAATTGTATTGATTTTTAGACACATGAATTAGACATATGTATTATTTCTCGTATCTTATTTTTTTGTTGATAGTTTGATACATTAACTGATAACCATATTTACTAAATTCGACCATCACAAAAATTTTAAGAGAATTTTCCATACGCCTCTTAAAATTTAAAATACAATACATATCCAACTCAAAACTTCAATGTTATATACATTCATACATACATACATACATATAGGGGTGTTCAAAAGAAACCGGAAAACCGAAAAACCGAGCCGGACCGGTCAATCCGAAACCGAAAAAACCGAATCCGAAAAAACCGACATATGACGGACCGGTTACGGTTTTCATTTTTAATAAACCGCGGGTAACCGAACATAAACATATCACAAATATTTACATATAAATAGATAAATTACAAGCTAAAATATTATATTTATAGTTTCATTTTAATTAAATATTTGTTTCTTTAAGTAGTTTTATGAAACTTTTAATGTAATTGATATATTTATTACGAATAAACTTAATTTTAAGGAACAATCAAAGTTTAAAATTTTATATTTCTATACTTTTATTATTTATAAATAGATAACAACTATCCGAAACTATCCGCAAACCGAACCGCATATAACCGAAACCGAAACCGAACCGTAAAGCGGGTAACCGAAACCGAAAATACGGTTCACACTTTTGCTATTAACCGAACCGAACCGGTCCATGAACAGCCCTACATACATACATACATACATACATACATACATACATACATATATACTTCTGTATTTAGGTTCAAGTGAGTACCACTTATAATGCAGCGCACCAGAAAGGACCACTTTTAAAATTTATTTTTTTGAAAAAGTTTTTCATAAACAAGTTTTAATTAACATTACACAGATGATACATAAAATTCACGCACATTCACACATCTTAAGTGCATGAAATCATGCATCACATAAATGCAAGTTCACATATATGCAAACTTACGTACGTGTACACTCAAATCATTTTTTAGGGGTTAGGAGATGTGAATGTATGTGGAATTTACATATGATCTTTATAATGTTAATTAAAACATGTCTATGAAAAAAATAAATTTCAAAAAAGTTTTTTAAAATGTAATACCCTCTGGTGCGCTGCATAAGGAGTGGTACTCTCTCAAACCATATTCTATATTTCTGAAACTTCATAATAGATTAATATCGTATATATCTAACTCAAATTTTTAATATCATATATAATTTCTTAAACTTGATGATATCATATAATCCAAATAAATCATTCATTACTTAATAATCGTTATACATTTGTTTATTTCCTATTTAGATGTTCCTTTATATATAATGTTGTTATGAAATTAAATATTAATTTTAGTAACTTTTAATAAATTTTTAAAATTAAAGCTTTTTTGTCTTTTACTAAGCATCCACTAACAAAATCATGAACCAAAAGCAAAATCAAAAGTTAATATGTTCATGTTCATATATTAAAAACGAAAATATATTTACAGGAAATTCTAATATATTTTATCCAAATATTATAAATATTTTCCATGGCTAAGTAAATTTAGCTGCAGTACTTTATTATTATATATTTTGCAAGCATTTGTTGTTAGCTTGCACAACCTTGGGTCGGTTTATAACCCAATCGTTTTTTTGGTTTTTGGGTTTTAGAAACCGTTCGGTTTTAATTTCATTCGGGTTCAATTTTTTGGTTATACTCGGTTCAATTTTTGAGTTAAACTCATTGGGTTTTGGTTTTCGTAGGTTCAGATTGGTTTTTGGGTATATAACCATGTTTTTGGGGTTGATTTTTTTACTTAAAATGTTTATCTTTTTCCTTTAAGTCCGGTTTTTTGGGTTGTATGTTCACTTAAAATCTATTTTCATTTGTTTTGAAGATATCATTGAACATATTTTATAAAAAATAATAAATAAAATATCGACACACCTACAACTACGTTAAAAAAACTACTAAATTATCAAGAAAATAGTAAATACTAAATAGTCTTATAAAAAAATTATAAGTGAAAGTTCTATACAAGATTACAAGTTAAAATATTTTAAATATTATATTAATTTATAAAAACAGTTCGGTTTTCAATGAACATCCGAACCCTAACCGTTTACTCCGGTTTTTTTTGATTTTTTGGTTTCCCGCATTTGATATTTTTATTTATACTAGTGAATATTAGTTTTAATTATGTATCATGTTTTTTTTTTTTGGATTAACTTAAGTATTAGAATTCAGACATACTATTATATATCACGTTAGTTATAAGATAAATGAATTAAAGAAAGTTTATTTCTGATTTTGGTTCCGGTTCATGGTTTTGTCAATGAATGGTTTAGTCTAAAAAACAAAAAAAAATTATATTTTAAATTTTATCTTTTAAAGTTTATAAAATTTAGCTCAACAACAAATTTAGATATAAAGGAAATATATAAGGTAAATGAATTAGAAAAAGTTAATTTTTTATTATGGTTTTCGTTGGTGGTTTTTGTTCATGGCTGGTTATTAAAAAAAACTAAATAATTTTTATATTAACTTTATTTTTAAAAGGTTATAAAATTTTACTCGATGACAAATAATATATAAAGGAAACATATGAATTTCAACTAAAATAAAAAATAAATTAGGGTATAATGGTTCTTAAGCAATAACTGACATCTTGAGGTTTAAAAATTATTAAATGATTTTTGTATATATGATAGGAAAATTCTTTTTATGAACTGTCACTAAACTAAAAAAGAAAGAAGAGAATCTTTTTTAGAGTGACTACCCAATGGGAAAGAGAAAGGTGACTTCCGCATCCAAGGATAATATATATTATATCATAAATTTTAAGATGAATTTATTCAATATTAAATTTTGAGTTGGATATACATGATTTTATAATGTTTAAGATGGATTTATACAATATTAAAATTTTGTGTTGGGTATATATGATATTAAATTTTGAGTTTTATATATGTAAATCTATAAAACTGGGGAACCGTCCACACATACATACATATATGGTCGGGATAAATGAGGTACTATGTTAGACTGGGGAACCGTCCACCCATGTTCGGTTATAAGTATAAAAAGGTAATATAGTCAATAAGTTTAGGGTAAATTACAATTTCCGTCCATTTGCTTATGTATAAATGATGTTTACGATACTTTTCGCGTCAAAATTACAATTTCAGTACATATGGTTTTCGTTTTGTTATGTTTTTAGTCTTTTGACCAGTCATTTTTTTTAATGACCATTTTACCCTTTTAACTTTGTTTGAGTTTTGGTCCCTAAATAATTACTCTTTTTTTATAATATTTTAATTACTTTTATCCTATTACTATATATTTGATATTTAGTCTTTTTCTTATTGTTACAACTTTACTAAAGTGTTATTTTCTTAATATGTTGTCTTTATTATTATTATTATTATTATTATTATTATTATTATTATTATTATTATTATTATTATTATTATTATTTGTTTATTTATTTGATATGTTCAAGTGAAGGCATACAAGTGTATGAGTCCAAGGTTACTCCTGTGAAACAATGGTCATTTCCAAAACCCCTCACCGACGTATGAAGTTTTCATGGTCTGGTCTCATTCTACAGGCGGTTCATACCAAACTTCAGTTCCATCATGGCACCAGTGGTGTGTAAAAGGGAAATGGAAGACTTTTACTTGAACCGACGAGGCAGAGTCAGCTTTTCAGTTAATTAAGGAAAAGCTCACGACAACACCAATTCTAATATTGTCAGATTTCTCCCAAGTCTTTGAGTTGCACTCGGATGCTTCAAAGGTTCAGATTGGGGGTGTTTTGAGTCAGGGAGGATGTACTATTGCTTATTTCAGTGAGAAGCTGACAGGGGCAAAACTGCGTTACAATACTTACGATCTTGAATTCTATGCAGTGGTCCAAGCAGTGAAGCATTGGCGACATTATTTGTTCCATAATAAGTTTGTGCTATTCACGGATCATGACTACTTAAGGCACATTCGCAGTCAAGACAAAGTATCTCATAAGCATGGACAATGGCTTGCTTTTATGGAGAAATTTACTTTTGTTGTGAAACATAAGTCTGGAACTTCTAATCAGGTGGCAGATGCTTTGAGCACGAGGAGTAATTTGCTTGTATCTATGCGAGTCGAAGTGTCTAGCCTTGACAGTCTCACTGAGCAGTTTGTAGGCGACCCTTACTTTTCTGTTGTTTTGTAGGAAGTTCAGCCGGATGGTTAAGAAATTACGATTTGGAAATCAGATGGTCAAGAAATGAAGATCTAGATGTCCAACGGTCAAGAAATGAAGATTATTTGTAAGATGAATGTAGTAGTTATTGTATGTTTTTTGTTTATGATTTACAAGATTAATGATTTATTTTTTGTTTAAAAATGTGTTTTTGGTATATTTTATATCAGTTGCATACCAAGTGTTTGATAAAATGTCTAAATAAAATCTTTTTTTTTTGTTTAAGTCCGTCTACGTCACTCTACGTAGAATATATTATACTTGACATTTTACACGACGTTCTACATAGATTACATTATAATCTACATAGAATATGTTCGCTGATACTCTACATAGAATATGACAACTTCATTTAACATAGATTTTAAAGTTTAAAATCATTTCCAAAGATGTTTTTTGTTAAAAAAAAAAAAAAGATTTTTGTGTATGATTCACAAGATTTGAATGTTTTTTTTTTTTTTGTTAAAAAATGTGTTTTGATATTTTTTTTTGTTAAAAAATGTGTTTTTGTTTTTTTTGTTAAAAATGTTTTTTTTTTGTTTCAGTTCGTCTGCGATAATCTACGTAGAATATATGATACTTGATATTCTACGCGATACTCTACATAGAATACTTGACATTCTACATAGATTACGTTCATCGGTTCGTCGAAGGTTCTAGTTCCAAAGGGTTGTGTCTTTGATGATTCAACGTCTTTATTTATTATATCTAGATTTTGTTTGTATTTTTATAGATATATGATACTTTATATAGAATACATGATATTCTATACAGAATTGATTGTAACTAGTTTTGTATCTATGTAGAATTTTGTTATTGTTATACTAATATATTGTTATTGTTGTATCTGTATAGAATACATGATATATAATACAGAATAGATTGTAGCTAGTTTGTATCCATGTAAAATATTATTATTGTCGTACTAGTAAATTGTTATCGTTGTATCTATATAGAATACATGATATTTTACGTAGATTACATGATAATTAGAATATGTTCGCCGGTTAACTGTGTTTATAATGTATTTCTACATAGAATACGTGATACTCTACATAGATTATGGATAGTATTGTTAATCTACGTAGATTATGAATAATAATTTGTTAAAACTGTGTTCTTACATATCATTTTATGTAATATTCTACATAGATTATGAATAGTAATGTTAATCTACATAGATTATGAATAGCATAGATTATTAATAGTAATGTTAATCTGCATAAAAAGATACAGAAATGTATAAGAAACATTAAAATCTATGAAATATTAAGAAACATAACATTCTACATAGATTATGAATAGTAATGTTAATCGACATAAATATATATAGAATTATATAACATTCTATATAGATGATGATCATAAGACTTTATTAATGTTCGATGTTATACATTATCATATTTAATTAAAAAAACTAAATATTAAATAATTACATTTTAATTATAAAATAATTTGCATTCCTCTATCTGAATCTCTAACACTAACAGGCGACAATCACCAACTTCATCACTGCCTTCTTGTGACACAGGTTCCCACCCCAGAATTTTGTACCGTGCATCTGAATAATAAAGTCTTTTTTTTTATATAATTACACATAACATAATAGTTTCAGAATACAACTACTAACATAAATATAATTAAAATCATAATTTTAAGTATGTAAAAAAATGTTGTAATAATAAATGTTAAAGAGGACTAGATGAAAATTTATTAAAATAAAATGACTAAATAAAAGATAACACTAAGATGATGGTGTTTAAAATTAAAAAAATAAAATAATTTCATTAGAATTTTGCATTGTGCATCTGAATAATAAAGTCTTTTCTATACAATTAAACATAATATAATAGTTTCTGAAACAACTACAAACATAAATATAATTAAAATTAAAATTTTAAGTATGTAAGAAAATGTTGTAATAATAAACGTTAAAAGAGGACTAAATGAAATTTTATTAAGATAAAATGGCAAAATAAAAAATAACACTAAGATGATGGTGTATTACGAAAAAATTAAATTTAAAATTAAAAAATAAAAGAAAAAAATAAAAATCGTATAATAGTTTCAAAAGACAACTACAAACATAAATATAATTAAAATCATAATATTAAGTATATGTAAGAAAATGTTGTAATAATAAACGTTAAAAGAGAACTAAATGAAAATTTATTAAAATAAGAGGGCCAAATAAAATATAACACTAAGATGATGGTGTATTACGAAAATTTAAATTTAAAATTAAAAAGAAGAAGAAGAAAAATCGTCATTGGTGGAGACGATTTCATAAATGTGTGTAGATGTGTGTGTGCGCGCCTATATATATATATGCACATATATATAGGGTCAGGATCAGTGGAGTACCATGTTAGACTGGGGAACCGGAGTCCATCCATGTTTGGTTATAAGTTTAAAAGGGTAATATAGTCAATTAGTTTTTTCTTAAATAATAGATTACAACTAATAAATTAATATCTACATTAATTATGGGGATTTACTTCCATAACATATCTATAATAAATTTCAAAACGTGTTTTAATGAACATGTTCAATTGGATTCGACAAATGGTTTCAATGATCATGTTCAATCGGATTCGACAATGGGTTTTAGTGAACATGTTCAATTGGATTCGACAATCGGTTTTAGTGAACATGTTCAACCGGAGGTGTTAAATAATTGTATTTATTATTTTCATCAAACCGTTCGTGAATGTTCAATTTCATTTACACGTTATAAAACATGTGCAATCGGGGTTTATTGTGTTTTTAGTCACTGTTAACCGTTTTGGTGATAAACCAATATTGACGGTATTGAACATATTCAATCGTGGTTTATGGAGTGTCATTATTGCACATGTTCAGTTTGGGTGTAAATAATCATATTAACTAACGATTTTAACCATTTTCAATACCATTTTTACCCTCAACATTAATTAATGTGGAAAGAATTTTAAGCAAAATTTATATTATATTTTAATGATTTTAATAATTTATTGTTGGCTATAATTGATTCCTCGGTACCCCAGTCTAACATGGTACCCTATTGATCTTGAATATATATATATATATATATATATATATATAGGGTCGGGTTCAATGGGGTACCATGTTAGACTGGGGAATCGGAGTCCACCCATGTTTGGTTATAAGTTTAAAAGGGTAATATAGTCAATTAGATTTATATTAAATAATAGATGACAACTAATAATATAATAGTTCCCTTAATTATAGGGATTTACTTCCATAACAAATCTATATTAAATTTCAAAATGAGTTTTAATGAACATGTTCAATTGGATTCGACAAATGGGTATTAGTGAACATGTTCAATCGGATTCGTCAATGAGTTTTAGTGCACATGTTCAATTGGATTCGACAATGAGTTTTAGTGAACATGTTCAACCAGATGTGTCAAATAAATGTATTTAATATTTTCTTCAAACCCTTCGTGAAGGTTCAATTTCATTTACACGTTATTGAACATGTGCAGTCAGAGTTTATTGTGTTTTTTTGTCGCTGTTAACCATTATGGTGATAAACCAATATTGACGGTATTGAACATGTTCAATCGTGGTTTATGGACTGTCATCGTTGCACATGTTCAGTATGGGTGTAATATATGATATTAAGTAAAATGGAGATTTTCATGAGATACACAGAATCTTTGATTCTAATTTAATTTTTTTAATACCATTTTTACCCCCAACATTAATTAATGTGGGAAAGAATTTTAAGCAAAATTTATGTTATATTTAATGGTTTTAATGATAAATGATTGACTATAAATGGTTCGCCGGTAACCCAGTCTAATATGGTACCCAATTGATCTTGAATAGGTTCAATGGAGAACCTCCATGCATCAAAAAACCTTGAAGAACCTCCATGCACCACCACAAATGCATCACAATTCCCCCGTAATACATCATTATTTCCACGTGATGCATCAAATTCTCGAGTGATGCATCGATTTTTACATTATTTCCATTTGATGTATCAAATTCCCGCGTGATGCATCGATTTCTACGTGATGCATTTCAGTTTTTCTAGCGATATATTGTGGTTCTCCAAGGTTCTTCGATGCATAAGGTTCTCCATTGAACCCACCCCTATATATATATATATATATATATATATATATATATATATATATATATATATATATATATATATATATATATCTTTACTCCTATATCTATACTCCTTTATAAAGCATTTAGCTTAAGGTCTTGAAAACAAATTTTTTTACATAAAGTACAACTTCTTAAAGCAGTTGTCTGAATTTTAAGAGGTACAAATGTTTGAAGCATGATGTACAATCATTTGTTGCACAAGCTTCTTTACAACTCTCAACTTCACATATTTGAATTATAGAAACCGGTGCACACTGCTGCTTTGGAAAACGGTGAATTGGGAAGAGAAATAACTCTTCCTCTCCCCCACGCTACATTTCAAGTTTAGTCTGTCAAAATCTTCCATTTATCTTCACTCCCGAACTCTACATTTTAACCTGCAGACCACCACTGCACATAATCATCCATCTCTCTACATTGAAGCTCCACCATCGTTTTCTGCCCCAACGAAGTCGAATTCCCTCTCTTTACATTCAAGCTCCACCACCGTCTCAAATGGTTTTCTAGTTAATTCATCGGTCACCAACGATTTCTCAAAGAGTTTTGTGGTTACCATCTAAGAACGACGATCACCACAACCTCTCGACAGATCTGGTTTTTTCACCATCGTTTCATCTTAAACGCAGGCCTGCATCACATTTGGTTTCTTGATGTTGAAGGTTCTTTTAAATATCTTTATACTTGTTGATTTCTTGTTTAAATGTAAGGGTTTTTTTGTTGATTTGTTCAACTAAATTAGGTTTTGCACACGAATTGGTGAACTAAATCACAAGTGGATTTTGATTAATCACTATATAGACGAACAAAGCATTTGAAAGAATAAAATAAAATTATACAATCAGGCTATATTTTGAAAAGGCAGTTTGTTTATCGTTTTTGGTGTGTCTTATAGTTTTATTGAAACCAATGTTGATAAATACATATGAAGAAACCTAGAAGATGTTTATCTAAAAAAAAGACAGAACCTAATGTCAAGCTATTTGTTGGTGTGTGTAGCTATTTGTTGGTGTGATCATCAACGGTTGTTTCTTGTGAATTTCTTTGTAGAATTTGAGATCTAGGGTTTCATAACTTGAAGGTTGAGTGATGAATGTTTCATTTTGCTGTTCTGATCATCAAGGGATAACTCTCTTTAACTACTGTGGAAATCGATCTCGATTACGAGTTTGATGCCACACGATTTTTTGATTTTACATGGGAGGAGTCCATAGATGACTGTTCTTTGCTTCTCTTTAGATGTTTATGCTTATGTGCTACTTTTGCCATTCTTTGTCCCACATTACATTTTTATAAATTTTAAATCTTGACTGATGACCATTCTTCCATACGAACTTGTAATCAATTACTAGAGCCTATGGAAGGGTGGATGCAGATGATTCTAGATATTTACTTGGTGATCATAGTGGGCTCCTTCACTGACTTGTCATAGCCAATGAAAAAGAAAAGTGAGTTATGATTTAACTTTTGTTGTACAGACACACATTACTAAACTTTCTTTAGTGATGTTGTGCTCAGAATGAACCATTTTTCTTTTGAATTTTTTATTATGTTGGCTAGGACACTTCGTTAAGCCTACTTGATGTTATTGTTCCCAATTGCTCTAAAAACTCTTTCTTTTGTATCTAGGGTTTCTGGGTTCAAAATTCAGCTTCTAGGAGAAACTTCTATCCCACAACTATATCATATCTTGATAATGCATTTGTATATGTTGGCTCAAGCTGTGGAGATTCCCAGGTATGCTGGAAAGATATGTTAACTTGGAAGTGCTAGAAAGACACAAATGTCAATAAACTGTTTTCTCCACTGTTCATTACAGCTCATTAAGTAGATTCTCCAGCCTGATACAAAGGTTATGTTGAAGTGCTACAAAGATTAATCAACTTTGGTCCAATTGTTGACTTTTGTGTGGTAGATTTGGGGAGGCAAGGTCAAGGGCAGGTTGTGACTTGCTCAGGAGCATATAAAGGTGGTTCCCTTCGCATTGTAATAAACTGCATAGGGATAAATGAACAGGCAAGAACTTCCATCCTGTTGACCTTTTTATTTTTTAGTATTCATTTTTCTTTATGTTCTTTTTTGTGGTACGTGTAAGTTTGACATTATGCATCTTTGATGATGATTTCCATTGTTAAGGCATCTATGAAAATACAAGGTTTTAAAGGGATGTGGTCGCTAAGAACTTCCATTCTTTTGAGTTTGAAATACATACATTTATCTTTAGTGTTATGTTTTTTTAATTGTAACATCAAGTAATGATTTCATAGTTTTTAATAGTTATCTTGATCAGATCTTTGGTTTCAATTAGGTGTTTGACGAAGATAGGTTGCAATCGGTTGCAATGAAGCAAGAAGCAAGAAGGGAGGCGGCGGTGGTGCGAGTGCCAATAGAATCGAAATCTGGAGGTGGAGATTGGATGCAATGAAGCAAGAAGGGGTGTCAATTTCTGCCTTTCTGACACAACACTAATAGGATACATATATCAATTGGGTCATAAATGGGTCGACATGAAATTAAACAGGTTGGTATTGGTTGACCCGCTAACCAGTTTTCAATCCAAACACGACAACCAATTCACCCAACACGACTTGCCACCCCATGGGTTTTCAGTCCATCATCTTTTTTGTCTTCTTTATGCTTTTACATTCACAAATATATGAAAAAGAAATGCACCATCATAATTAAAAGTTATCTGTCTCAGTGTTGTTAATTAAACACATTACGGGTAAATTTTTAGGTAGATCCTCAACGGTAAAGCATGGTTGTTAGGAAAGAATATATTCTTTTACTGTTTGAATTCACATTTCTTTGTTGCATATGGTCTTTGAGATCAGTCGACATCTTTGTCTTAAACAAGGTGGCTGTTAAAGTTTTTTCCGTTGCTTCTAACGGCTACATTTGTTGGGATTAGGTATGCGTGGCCAAGGAGAGAGCAGGTTATAGAAGCCACATGCATCTGCAAATTTGTCATAAAAACAAGATGAAATTCCCCTGTTCTATTCAGATATCATGCCGCTCCTTGTAAGCCATCTTCTGGAATTCACATAGTTTAAAATTTTTAAGAGGTATGTGTAACTATTTTTGCATCATTCTTTCAAGACAACACTTATAGAAAAATAGTTATGTGAGTCACACTTTCGAATTACAAAAAATGTTTAAGTTGTCGATTCCTATATATCTTTTGGGCTATGGCTATAACATTCTGTTCACAAGATTGAGAGAGAGAGAGAGAGAGAGGGGGGGGGGGACTGTTCACTAGATTAAAAAGTGGAGATAGAGAGGACAAGATTCAAAAGATTCTAATATAAGAGTTTTGTGTTTTCAAGTTATTTAATGAGAGAAAAGAAAGGATAAAGAGGAATTTGATCAGTTTTCTATTCGTAATTTTCTTCCCAACTGTGGGAAGACATGGAGTGAAAGGAATTTGACATGCTTTATAGACCTTTTTAGCAGCAAAACTATCATTGGCAAAACCATAGTTGCATGGAACTAGGTTCGTTCCGAAACGCGGAACGAAAACGGGATCGAGGATCGTTAATCTTTAGATTTCGGTACGAGGGGGGGTAGTCTCCTCCGGAACGCTATTTCGGTACGTGGAACGTTGTACCATGTAATGTGGTACGATGTACCATATATTACTAAAATATATAATCTTATAATTTATATAAGTAAATAATAAATTCCAAAAAGATCAATCTTTCATTAATACTTAAAAAATCAAATACAAACTTCATACTTCATAATCATAATCATAACCCAAAATGTACAAAAATACAGAACACAAAACTAACTTCATATTTCAAACTTTAAAGTTCAAAAATCAAAAGTTTACTCTTTCCTTTGCCTTTTGCCATTGCCATTATCAGCCTCATTACCCACATTTTCAAGATCTTCCCATTGCAAATCTTTAAGTCTTGTACTTGAACCTTCCAAGTACGTGCTTTCGGGATTCACATCCCACTTCTTGTGTGGCCCGACCATGTAACTTTCAGAAAATCTAGATTGCAAACGAATATTGGAATGTATAAAGACCAACTTATCAGCCCTTTTAGAGTTCAATCGGTTTCTCTTTACACTATGAATGTAGGAGTACGTACTCCAATTTCGCTCGGCAGAAGAACTGCTAATAGGCTGAGATAACACTTTTTTTGCCACTTCTGCAAGTTCTGGAGTTTCTGAACCATAGCTTGACCACCAATCAATTGCATCCATGGTCACCGCATCCATGTGAGCTGCCGCCATTGAATAAATACCTTTTTTCATGTGAAAAGTTGCAAATTGTTCTCGTAGAACACGTTCCTCTTCTTCACTTTCTGAAATTCTTTTAAAAGATTTCATCACACCGATCACAACCTCTTTATCAAGATTCGGAGTTTTTCTACGAACTCCATCGGGTGCTAACTCGTCAAGATATGATCTATCATAAAACCTTGGAGATAATGCAAATCCCAAACAGTGTAAAGGGATTGTCATCTTCTCCCACCTAGCTAGTACAATCCTTTCCACTTGAGAGTAATATGAAGCATAACGATTATTTTGCATCACATCCTTAATCTCTCCCAACATATTATCTATTTTTTCATAGATTTCTCCCATCTTGGAGCCCTCACCATCACAGAACTTTATCATCAAAAAAATCGGTTTTGTAAAAGCAATAATACTTTCTACATTATCCCAAAATTCTTCACTCTTAATTGTATCGGCAACCACTAATCCCGTTTTCCTAGTGTTTTCATCTCCATTTTTTACCCAATCTCTCCATGAGTTAAGAACAATGGTAGTAGCAAGAGACTCTCTACAATCCCATAACCTTTTCAACAAAATATAATGAGATGCAAATCTTGTTTTGGCCACTTTTAATAATTCCAGCTTTGAATTATCTCTAAAAATAGCCAAAGCTTGTGTGTGATTTAAAAAATACTTAACAATTACTTTCCCTCTCCTATAAGTGTCCATTAACCAAAAAAATTCATTTGCAAGATCTTTAAAAATTAAATTCAGAGTATGAACACAGCATGGGGACCAAAAGATGTGTTTATATACCTTTTCAACCTCCCTTCCAGCAGCCTTGCAATTTGCTGCGTTGTCCGTCACAACTTGAAGAACATTACTCGGCCCTACGGTTTCAATTGCTCCTATCAGAAAATTGGCAATGGCTGCTCCTGTCTTCTCCACACCAGAAAAGTCTTCCGCATACATAAACATCGCACCACGACTATTCACAGCAATCACATTGATTAGTGGTCGATGTTTAACATTAGACCAACCATCTGATACAATAGAAACCCCTTGCGTATACCATGTATCCTTTACTGAAGTAAGATCCTTTTCCACGTTCCTCATGCATTCATCGAGTAAAACGGTTCGAGTTTTATCATATGAAGGCGCTTTGTAACCAGCAGGGGCCTTGTTGATTGCGCTGATCATTTCTTGAAACCGAGGATTACGTAGAACATTGAAGGGGATTCCATTGGCACACAATCCTCTCATTATCTTCATGTCGACTGCATCTCTTTCCATCACACCAAATGAATCTTGAATTGTTTTTTTAGAATTAGAGGTGGAACTCTGTTTTCTATTGATTACAGAGTTCTTTAATGATCGAGAAACTCCAGCTTTTCTGCAGCTTTCACTTTGTTCAACAAACTCTCATATTTCACCCTATCCTTAAGCAAGGTTGGGCATCGTTTAATTTCTGCTTTCCTTCCCACTGGAGGACCAAAAAAATGTTCATGAATACTGGTGTAGGAGCTTGTAAACTTCTGATGGCAGTGTTTACATACCCACACCTTAGCACCCCCTGCATTCTTACTGCTTGCTGCACCAACCATGTTAACTTCATGCAACAAGGGCTTGTCATCCTTTGCTTCTTGAACTTTTTGAACTTCAATTACCTCATCTGGACTTTCTTCATTCTCAGATTCAGACAAAGTAACAGGTTCTGCTTCTGCCTCTGCCCTTGCATTCCCTTTGCCGAATACCATATCTAAAGTCTAGAACTGATCAATTTTTTTTTTGTTAAAGTGGAATTGAATTACTGAACTAATCAATTTTGTTTTGTTGATTGGAATTGAATCATGGGATCAATTTTAAATAGGGAGCAGATATGAGAATAGTGGATAGAAGAATTGGCGCCATTGAGAATTGGCGGCAATTGAGAATAACGAGAATTGATGGAACGTCTCTGCAAGAAATCATAGCCGTCTCTGCAAGAAATCAGAAATCGTGTTCCTGATAGAGTCTCTTCGATTTTCTGATTTCGTTCCAATTTATAAGGACTCTTCGATTTCTAAGTTCCTGATTTCATGAAATGTGTTCCAAAAATCGCTGGAACGATGAACCACGTCAATCGAAACGCGAACGGTAGACGATGGAACGCGAACAACAGTCGACTGGAACGCGAACAACAGACGATTGGAACGCGAACCGAAGGGCGTTTGGAACGCGATTGTACCGCGTTTGGGAACGCACGATCTGGAACGAGGATCGTGGCTACCCTAGCGATCCTAGTAACTATGGGCAAAACTACCATAGACCTTTTTCTTGGTTTTACTTTGATCCTATGTTCATCTAAACACGGAAACACCCCCTATGTTCTTTGAATGAATTGGCTTTATCATCTCTATAAATTATGGGTCACTAATTTGTATTTCATTATTATGTATTGGCTTCTAAAGATGTGGTTGATTGTAAGCTATCTTGAAAGTTCTGTAAACAGTTATAATGGTTCATGTCGCAAATAATAGCTACATATTTTCATGTTTCATATGATTTGGAAAAGTACTGCTACTTCTCTGATTTAATTGATAATATTGTACAATTCATATTTTGCAGTATCTTTGTTCATAAAGTAAATTTATGGGCATCATCTATGTGCATAAATTCAATACTTGATTAATTGGCGAGCTTTTGAACAATGTAGTCTTCAGGAAATGTGATTGTCATCAAGGAATTGCAATCTCATGTTCAAGGTTCGGTTATGCTTGTGTTGCTCCATGATATTTAATCTAATTTTTTTTAGAATTCGGTGATTTTTACACTTGTTACTTCAAGATTGTTTTGCTGGAAAATCAAGGAGATTTTTCCATTTGTTTCTTGATCTCCTACAAAATCTATTTTTTCTAGATTGTTGCATGATCTGCTGCCCTTATAATTAGTTTGATTTTTAATAATTATTGCATGTTGTTCCAAAACTTGGGTTTCACTATTTGAGGATCATTTTGATTGTGGTTGTGTATTTTAAGTTTTCAGCCTTTGTATTAGCTGGGATGTTAAGACTTTGGGCATTCCCTGCTAATGCAGGCGAGGCTTAAGCCTTAATGGGTTTGGTTAACATATTATAATGCAGGAGGGTAGTTGATTTTAACTTTTATAATGAAGCTAATTAAGGAGTTTGGGATGATACCCAAAATTGAGGTCTATGTGGTTCTGCTAAGTACATATCTGCTCGGTATGTTATCTTTATTTTTTAATAAAGCATGTAGGACATGGGTCTTAAAAACAACTTATTTTACATAAAGCACTATCGATTTTTGAATTTTAAGACGTACTATATCATAAAGGAAAAGGTACAAATCTGTTAAGCATAAAAACTTTGAATTCAAAATCAGCATTAGTAAATTGGGACATGCAGGTTTTTATTCAAAGAGTTCTATTGGGACGTGCGTTGAGGTTTACTATAGAGAGAGCCAGAGAGTACTATTGGGACATGCAGATTGTTATTGGGACGGCAAGTGACTCAAGCTTTGTAGAGATGGAATCGTTGAGTTGTGCAGTAAATTTTTTGTAAGATATACATTTTATATATAGTTCATTTGGTTTTGCGGACAAGTTCACAGGGGATCCTTGGTATCAAATACTCTAATTAGATTTTTACCACTTGATCATTATATTACTAAGGGTTAAAGTCATAGAATAGTTGTGTACTTTTTAAAATGTATCGATATGGTACGTGTACTATTTTAATTATTCATATTACACGTTTACTTTCTGAATCGTTCAAATTTGATACGTGTACTATATTTTTTAATACCAATATGATACCTTTGGTAACCGGTTACTGGCTATACCTGTTAAGAGTGAAATTTCTCTTTTTCTTAATGTTCAAATTTCCATAATTCAAGCATCAAATACACTCTCTCGTCTGGTAGGAGAAATCACACTGCATAGCCAACTTCAAACACCAACAGACCTCTATAGAAATCTCCAATGACGATCTCCACCGTCCAGATCATAGAACTATATGTTGCAAAGCTTCTCCTCAAATTTTACACAGATCCAACGGTGAACGAGTTCGTACTGACGATTCTCCCACAACTGCGCAAAGCTAGACGAAATAACCGGTCATAAAAAGTAAAGGTATCATATTAACAATATAAAAAGTACACGTACTATATCGATACACCTTAAAAAGTACACTGCTATTGTACGGCTTTAGCCCTATTACTAATTAGGGGACCTTGGTATCCAACTAATATTTGTATTTGAATTTTGTTACTCAGTTATGTAGTTTAATCTCTTTTAACCTATTATTTTATGTACATCTGAAATTTATATATTGACATTCAAATGTAATGATAATAATTTATTGTATGTATATTTCATAACAACTTGTTGTTTTACAACGTTTTCAGTTATATTTCAAAATTGACGTTTTTCTAAACGATTATGTTACCAAATAGAAACTAAGTGAAGACGAAAAGAGTGATGTACTATGTGAGTAAGCAGTATACGTTATTGATTGGACATAATTTGTTGCCGCCGCTGCTTTGCGCGGGTACAAGACTAGTAAAGCATTTAGGAGCATGTCTTAAAAACACGTGTTATTGCACAATGTACAACTAAGTAAAGCTTAATGGCTGAATTTTAAGAGGTACAAGGACTTAAAGCATATTGTACAAATTACAATGCACAAAGTACAATATTTTGAAACTTAAGAGGTAAATTGATGCTAAAGATTCAAGAAGTGAAAAAACGGACAGATGGGGGCTTTGGGAACATACAAACAGACTCTTCCATTTCTCAATGCAGACTCTTCCATTTCCCAAAAAAATACATCCAATTTCTGCCCAACATCATCAACAAACCTATTTCCGTATCTTCTTGCAATTGGAAAAAATTTAGCTGCAATATCTTTCATTCTTTCATAACTAGCTCGGTAGAGGTGTTTGGCAAGAGTAAGTTATGCAATTATATTTCGTTATTTAGCAATCACGAAAAACGAGGAGGTGGTGGATAAATATGATCTTTCGTCGAGACGGTGTTGTCCAGCGCAGTGCCGTTAGGGAAAGAGCTTGAAGACACCGTCAGGATGAAGTTCCCCAATGCTAAGATTGGACAGCTAATCAATTCGTTTCAAATAAATTCAAACATTGAGCTGAATTTTGCCTCATCATCAGATTTATAATCTAGACTCTAGCATTCATCTGTTCGTACTGATCTTATACACATTAACGATTTAAGGGTTACGGAAGAATGACAGAGAGATGAAGATCAAATTAGGAGCATGTGGCACAGTTGTTCGTAACGCAAAGATGAAGATCGTCGATCCAGATACTTGTGAATCTTTTCCTGGGAATCAACGGTGTGAGATCTGCATTCGTGGTGATCAGATCATGAAAGGTATGTAGCATTTCAAATGTTTTAGATCTGAATTCTTACTTCTCTTACATAACCTGAGATAAAAATTTTCTGGCGTTGAATGTAGGTTACTTAAACGATCCTCAAGCAACGAAGAGAACAATTGTAGACGGATGGTTGCACACCGGAGATAGTTACATTAATGACGATGATGAGCTATTCATTGCTGATCAATTGAAGGAATTGATCAAGTACATAAGATTTCAAGTTGCGCCTACTGAGCTCGAAGAATTGCTACTCACACATCCCAATATATCCTAGGATGTCGTTGTACCGTAAGTTACCCTACACATACAGTCCGAGTAGCTAAGGTTTAGCTTTTACCGGTTTTATAGAATCATAGTTTGAAAATTATTGGAATTGCAGAATGGTTGATGTGGTCGCTGGGAAGTTCCGGTTGCATTTGTGGTAAAATTGAAAGGATCCACTGTCATTGAAGATCAAGTCAAACAATTCATATAGAAACAGGTAATTTATTTGATTTATTCTTCAAAGGGTTTTGATACTTTCTACTTAAGTTTTTATTGATTGGATAGGAATAGTGATTGTAATAATATGGTTTAACATGAATGTAGAAATTAGACAAAAATGGAGGAATGAAGGGACAATCACCGATGCAGCCAGGTTGTGTTAATTTGTGGTTGGTTTTTGTTGTTGTTATAAACTTAATTTATTTGCTTTTGGGGCTGTTAAAAATAGTGTTGGTGCTGGTGCTGCTGCTACAGTATATATCAAAGTATGATGCTACAAATATAATCAATTTATTACGGCTGTAGATTTTGTCACCTTTTTTTTTGGTTTCTTATTTATAATCAATTATTTATCAAAATGACATTATTTTTATATTTCACTGTTGATGCATGAGATGTTTTGTTGCAAAAGAACTTGCATTTTCTTATTCTTGATCGTAGTACAAATTGCTTGTAGTTTCATAGAATCATTTCATTTCAGATGCATGAACCATGAATTTGTTTTACTAATGAAGAGTTGAGTGATTATAATTGGAATTGAAAATTTGGTTGTGACTACATGCATTTTCTATTATTTTATAGTATTTTATTTTTAAACTTCCCATTTTGGTTTCTTTAGCTTCACACTTCTCAGCTGTTTTGGATCTCATTTTTAAAACTACATTCAGTGTTTTTTTTGGTTGGTTTTGCATTGAATTTTTTTTTTTTGGTTGTAAACTCTGCTGCTTGGGCTGCAAATAGAGAGAATTATAGGCTGCAAATGCATTTTTTAATAGTTCATGTTAGGCTTGTTTGTGAGCATTTTAAGAAAGTTCGATGGTGTTTATCCCTAATATGCAATAGTTGTTGGATGTTTGTTATTGTTTAATTTTTTGTCATGTTTGTTGGTATCTTTGGTAGTTATAGCATGTTTCTCATCCTTTCTTGGATGTATGTTAAGTAAGGTGATAATTTCAAATGGGTGGAACAGGTTAACGACCAAAAGACAAAATTATACACTTATGTAATTAGTGCTCGTTGTAAAACTTTTAAAATATCGTGTTGTAATCAAAGAATAAAGGGTAGAAGTTACGTCAAATCTTATTCAATGATAAATTTCTCTTGCAAAATAATGAAAATATAAGGACAAACAGTCTGCAAACGTGAAAATATAAGGACAAACGGTCTGCAAACGTGAAAATATGAGGACAAACGGTATGAACACGTGATATACAGAGGGTGTTTGGTTTTGCGTTATGAACGAGATTATTAGCTTATTACGTTACAATACCGTAAATAATTTGTTTAAAGTGTTTGGCTTTCATATACTAATAAGTTATTATTTGCATTTAGAGTTGATCCTATCACACTTTTTCATAAGTTAAAAAATGTAGATTATTTACTCAATAAATGATTATTTGGTCATTTTAAAAGTAGAAACGCAAATCCAAACACTCTAAAAACTGATTATTTGATAATTATGATAGTAAACAATAGAAGCTAAACCAAACACTACATTCTAGGAACACTTTTTGTTACAACTATTATCTGATTATTAATTTTCAAAACATTACAGCTCTTTTTTAAACGCAAATCCAAACACCCTCACATTGGTTGAAGTTTCCTTTTGGTGATTATAATAATTAAATTGTACATTTAAAATTTAATAAATTCAAAAATCAAAAAACCTGTTGAATTTAAAGTGAAAAATTAGTAAATAGTGTTTTATGTATATAGTCATATTAGTTAATAATCAACTTTACACTACACTTAACTGGCCGGATATTGTTAGATCACCAAAATGTGTATTTTTAAACTATGATCTAAAAAACGTGTATTTTTCAAAATACAATCTATTAAATGTATATTTCAAAAGTATGGTTTATTTAGTTTGCTTGATATCTTTAAAATGTGTTAAATGTGGCTTAATCACTTTGGTTTTAACTAATATCTATTATGGCTTCCCTCATAGCTAGCATTTATTTTATCCAATTTGGATTTCCAATTATGAACTATTAGTATAATGTTTTAAAGTTAAGTACAAAATCTAAAATTTAGTATAAATTACAAGGGACCATTTGGGTAATTTACTCTGTATAAAACAATGTTATCTTTACTACTATATAAATGTTTGGTCTTAAAAAACAACTTTTATTTCATTGTGTACAATCATTTGATGCACAATCTTGAAATTTAAGACATATAATTATTTATTTTTTAAAAAAGTTTTAAGCTAAATTTTATAAAATATCTATAGTGCTATTTGCTAAAAAAAAAGTGTCGATAAAGATAAAAAAGTGTCGATAAGTATGAAGTTGTTCTTGACAAGCATCCGGTTGTGATTTATAAAGACAAAAATCAAGAGAATAGAGCTATGAGAATGATAGAACTGAATAAGTATTGTAATGGTACACTTCAGAACCATATTGGTGTGCATGAAATGGAACATAGCTTTAAGTGCAAATCGGCAGTTTTCTTCTCTCTTATTCCGACACAATTCATCAAACAAATCTTCTACATCAACCAGATTTATCTTGAATAGATCAGCTTCACTAAACTCATAAATCTTTCCATCAACTATTGTCACTGTGAATGTACGATAGAAGATATTGACAAAACGATCTTTGTCAATTCTTTTAAGCTCAACTATCCTATGCTTACTCCTTACATCTTCAATCGGCTGAGTTTTATTCTGAAGGAAATGAGCGTAATTGACAAGATTTGGCATGTTAGGCTCGATCACTCTAAACAGCTTTACAAACAAACACGGCGTATATCTCTTGCAGAATATCTTTCTCTCCAAATGATCTTTCAAAAATGGAAGTCTATTTCTTTTCTTGATAAAATCTGCATTCAGCTTTCCAGATAAGTTCAGCTTCTTAACCTTCTTTTTACTTACTTCTCCTTCATTCAACAAGCTGAACATATCACTGATATCTTTTTTTTTTTTTTTACAATTGCTTGAACAACATAGCTTAAGTGATGTTGTCTTTCCAGTTCATCTGCCAAGACGTAATTATAAAAAAACCTGTCCATTAAATCAACTTCTGTCAATCCTTAGAGCGATTCAGGAACAACTCCACTAATTGGAAACGTATCATATTCTTCTTTTACAGTTACCGTCACTACATGCTTTTCAACCGTTGGTGTTGGTATTTCTTCTCTTAAAATCTCCTCAACCAGTTCTTCCTCATCCACAATCTTTTCTGCTCTAGCAGATATCTCAGAAAATTCAATCTGCTCAGGTACATTAATTTCTTGTTCAACTCCTTCAATTCTCATCACCTCACTTTCTTCATCTTCCTTATCTGAGTCATCGTACTCCTCAAAATTGTATATACCATATTGTATACTCAAAGGAACTAGAACATCTTCATGAAAAATCAATCCCAACTCACTTTGAGCATCAACTGGTTTATCTGTTGAGCCTCCTACCTCTTCTGCACCTCCTATTTCTGTCTCTTTCTCCGCAAAAACAACCATTTGTAATTCAGTTTCAGCAAGCTTCCTCCTCTTCTCCGCCCTCATGAGGAGCATCATCGGAGTCGTCATGGTCCTCATGTCTTCTTTTGGACACTGAAGCTTGTGCCTTGCAAGTTTGCTCAAGAATTGAAAATCTTTCAGATAAAGAGCCTAGAGCACTCACAAGTGTATTTTCTAACCCCGACATCCTTTCCTTCATTTCATCAAATTGCTTTATACAGTATTCTCGTAACTTATTATTAGAAATCTGCTTTTCTTCCTCTTCTTCAACCTCTGCAGTCGCCTTGCCTTTCAAAAGTGTTTGAATATTTGTCATCTGGTTCATCATTTCATCATACTGACTACTCATTTGATTAGTCACTCCAGTAATGACCTCAATCAATCTCGTTTCAGTTACAAAGGGTAATTTGCTAACACCTGGGTCACGCAGACTTCCAGTTGACACAACGGTTGCACTTGTAAAAAGAACATCTGTGTGGCCTGCTGTCAGAGTTGGCATTGTCGTAGCTCTGGCAAGACTTCCAACTACTTCAAGTGATGGAGCAACGAATGCTTCCGACACTATAATTGTTGCGACAGGGACACGAAGTCCTTCTGTACTTACTTCAACATATGAAGTCGACTCGAGTGTCCTATGTTGTATAGGTTCTAAGACTTGTGCTTGAATGAATGTACACTGGGGAAGTTGTGTACCAATTTCAATATCCATGGGATCCGAATGATCCCAGGATAGATCTTGTGTTATATCCCCTTGCAGAAATGAAACATCTCCCTGTTGAGAAGGAGATGAGTGGCTAGTAGGGTGTGCAGTCGCCAATGGGGTACTGGTTGCTTCAATGTCAACTCTTATAGGAGAGCTAACAACAGTCGTGGTTTCCCGACTTTCTATGTTTAGGATCTCCTTCATGCTCACACTCACCACTTCATCAACTTCAATTTCCGAGAAACGCTCAGATTGAGATATCATAATGGTTGCCCCAGCTCTATCCACATCATCATTATCATCATTATTGTTGTAAATCAATTTCCCAGAATATATCAGCACTTTGCAATGATTTCACCAATATTCAAAAGCAAACAGAATAATTACTCAATGAATGCAAGAATGATGATGAAAGAATGTCAGAGAGAATAATGTGTAAATTGCGACGACTGTAATTTCTTTGAATGACCGTGTGAAACCCTAGGTGGGGTTTCCCTTTACAAGAATTAAATCAACTTTCCATGAATTACACTACGGTCCCTCAACTTCTAACATAAGAAATTACAAGTAAGTAAAACACTAGAAATAAAATACAAGGAAATAAACCAACATAATTATTACAAAATAAAGTCACAAGATCGAAATAAAATATCTAACAATCTCCCCTTTTTCGATCATTGTGGATGAACTTGGGCATGATCAGTCATTTCTCTGAGGCCAAGGACGACGTCGAACCGTCGAGTCACTTGCCTTATATGTAGCCTCTCGTTCAATAGTTTATGCCACTGAGCATGTCTTGAATATCCTTCGGTTTACATTTAAGTTCAGAGACAATTTGAGCATCGTATTCTTGAAGCCTCTTGGTGAGTTCAGCTCTAACCAATCTGAGAGTACCGTTGGAGTAGCAAGGCAGATCCTCAATGCGTATAAACCTTTCAGCCCTTTCTGGTTCAAAAAGATAATTTCCTGCTGTCCCCCATCAGAACTTTGTAAGCAGGATAATGGTCTAGAGGAAATATGTCTTGTTCTGGACTTTCAGACCAACTTTAACCATTGCACTCTCAATAGCCATCTGGAAATCTCTTAAGCACATAACAATAGACCGACGATTCATGCTTCTGACAAGGGCCGCAATAGCAGTGACATGAGATACATGTTTTTTAATCTTGTTTTTCAATTTGTTGTGTAGAAACTCGATGTCGTCTATGTTTACGAAATCTAGGTCATTTTCATGTAAGAATTGCACTGATCCGTCTTCTCGAAGTACCTCGAATGCAGGAGTAAATACTCGAGCTCTCTTGTACATGTGGATAAAGTTGATCTTGACAATTACCAGCCTTTGGTCTTTTGTCCCTTAACATCATCTAATTGTAGTCTGCCTGTTCATCTCTAGATTCATCAGTTAAAACCATCAGAAGATGTCTGCTGTATGACCCATGTCTCTTTCTAAAAACCATCTTGAATCTTTCTTCAAGAAAGGGGTTTTGAAACTGCTCAACATGGAACTTTTTTAAAATAATCTTTTAAACCTTGGACCAGAGGTTCCCCTTTAAATATCATCTAACCCATTCTATCTCAGTTACATCGTACCTTGGAGTTACTTCAGGCCTGTTATCAAAGCAATCGACAGTTTTAGGGCCTGAAGGCTCGGCTTCCTGGGTTGGTGGGGTTGATTGGGCTTTTGGTATTTCTTGGACTGTTGGGGTAATTTGGACTATAGGAGGACTTTGGACTGGAGGGATTCATTTGGGAGTAGGGGAGGAAGCTCAAATAGATATGATTTCTTCTTGTGGCACGTGGCTTGGGGAATTTGAGAACTCAAAGGAAAATGATGATTTTTGTGGAGATTCAGGTTCACGCTTGGGAATAATCGGAGGATAGTCTTGGTCATTATCAGAGTCTGTGTCGGAAACTAAAATAACCTCAACTTTTTCAAAGATAGGCTCATATTCCACCATTGCCGAAAGAGGATCTAAAGGAGCTGGACCTTCAACCATAGGATTATCGCCAATCATTTCCCGAGCTTCAGAAGCCTTTTCCCCAAACCCTTGTTCTGACCCTTCTGCTTCTTGTACTGCTCCCCATACACTTGGCATCTGGTCCTTAGATTGAACCCTTTGACGCTTCTCCCCCTCATGGCGATCAGGGTCGTCCTGATCGTCATGCTTTCTCTTTGGGAGTCAGCCTGAGGACGGCATCGAATTAGGAATTCGATACATTGATTATAGCGACTTCTGACGTCCTTGATAAATTAATGATATAATTGTAATCTCCAGGATCGACTAACAACCCAATGAGTATCATAATAATTGAAATTGAATACTTAAATTAGAATTAAGCACATCCACACTAAAGCAATAGAATACATGTCTACAGTGATAAAAGTCTAACTATTACATCAACATAATTGTTTTAGAAGTAATGAATCCCAGCCCAAAGCTATTACATTCAAGTACCAATAGCTTCTATAGTCTCCGGGATATTGATTTGATATGCTTAAATGGAAGGTCCAGCTACACTTTTGCCTTTGCCTGAAAACATGGTGAGTCAACAGTAAGCTAAATGCTTAGTGAGATAACAGATTATGCAAACAACAAATATTTCTTTACAAGCAATGCTTAACCATGGGCAGTGTAAGCCCCATGTATGTGTGTACAGGCAGTGTAAGCCTCAATGTGTGAAAACCATGCAGTGCAAGCATGGGTTGGCAGTTCAATATGCTGATCGGGGATGTGCCGAACCTGATGGGATACGAGTGGGATGATCAGTCCCCGACAGTGGCCTGCTGTCAGCCCCAGTCCAGGTCGCATCAGATTTTGAAGTAATGATCATGCAGTGCAAGCATGATGTAAATAGATGCACTTTCAAATGAACGCAAGCTACATGTGTGTTACATGTCAATTACGAGTGTGCATCATAACAACAAATCATTTCATGAGTGCCAAATGAAGTATATGAACAATGTGAACATGCCATTGAATGTATAAACATGAATGCAAAAACAATAAATGTTCGAATGACAATCTGTTACTCACAGTGATTGGTATAGTGTGACTTGTCTCCGAATCAATGTGTGTTTTGATAACACCACAATGATCTGTAATGTAAGTGTAATAGTGATGTAATGTCAGTAATTGCTTAAAACTTGTATTCTGTAATTTTAAATGAATTTCCTACTGAATTCGGACCAACACCTAATTCGGAAACTGAGACGTCCTTGATAAATTAATGATATAATTGTAATCTCCAGGATCGACTAACAACCCAATGAGTATCATAATAATTGAAATTGAATACTTAACATAGAATTAAGCACATCCACACTAAAGCAATAGAATACATGTCTACAGTGATAAAAGTCTAACTATTACATCAACATAATTGTTTTAGAAGTAATGAATCCCAACCCAAAGCTATTACATTCAAGTACCAATAGCTTTTATAGTCTCCGGGATATTGATTTGATATGCTTAAATGGAAGGTCCAGCTACACTTTTGCCTTTGCCTGAAAACATGGTGAGTCAACAGTAAGCTAAATGCTTAGTGAGATAACAGATTATGCAAACAACAAATATTTCTTTACAAGCAATGCTTAACCATGGGCAGTGTAAGCCCCATGTATGTGTGTACAGGCAGTGTAAGCCTCAATGTGTGAAAACCATGCAGTGCAAGCATGGGTTGGCAGTTCAATATGCTGATCGGGGATGTGCCGAACCTGATGGGATACGAGTGGGATGATCAGTCCCCGACAGTGGCCTGCTGTCAGCCCCAGTCCAGGTCGCATCAGATTATGAAGTAATGATCATGCAGTGCAAGCATGATGTAAATAGATGCACTTTCAAATGAACGCTGGCTACATGTGTGTTACATGTCAAGTACGAGTGTGCATCATAACAACAAATCATTTCATGAGTGCCAAATGAAGTATATGAACAACGTGAACATGCCATTGAATGTATAAACATGAATGCAAAAACAATAAATGTTCGAATGACAATCTGTTACTCACAGTGATTGGTTTTGTGACTTGATCCTGAATCAATGTGAGTTTTGATAACACCACAATGATCTGTAATGTAAGTGTAATAGTGATGTAATGTCAGTAATTGCTTAAAAATTATTTTCTTGAAATTTAAGTGTAAATGGGTCTGATTTCGGACCACATCCGAATTCGGATGGTCCGAAATATAAATGATCCGAAATTGGTCCTTGGTCCGAATTTGGGGTGGTGGTCCGAAGTGGTTTAGTCCGAAATAGGTTGGTCCGAAATGAAATGGTCCGAATTAGCATGCGGTCCGAATTCATTGTTGGTCCGAACTCGGATAGATCCGAATTGGGATGGACTCGAATTCGGATGGTCCGAACCGAGTTCATCAGTCCGAGTTCATACTTAGTAAATTTTCCAGATTTTCCAGATTTATGTTTTTGACCATTTTGCATGTTTCTGAGTCTAATATTGCAAATGTGAACTTATATACACTATATCAACTTATAACATGTCATATTGTACCAAAATAACCCATTTATGTCCATTTTTTTCTACATATCTTCGAAGAACACACACTAAAAACACATACATAATTTCAGAAATCGTACTTAGGAGTGGAATCTGATTCTGAAATTTGGTACACTATATTATACATGCTCGATTTACACATTTCATCAATAAATTCTCACATGCAACAACATTTGCATCATCAATCTTATGATTCGTTTTTTACATAAACCGACCCCAAATCATCACAAATTCGAAATATAGAGAGATGTTTACCTCAATTCGTTTGTTGTAATACTTATAGTTCCTTATTTGCAACTTGAATCCAAACTTTTGCACTTCAAATTTGATGATTTCTTGTTTCCTTGGATTAAAGCCGAGAGTTAGAGAGAGAGATGAGAGAAACCGGTGAGAGAGAGAGAGTAGAGAGAGAGAGAGAATTTTGAAAAGTGAAAGGCTTTTCCATCTTTTATTTGCTATTTTGACCCATTTGCACTTTATACCCCTCAACTTCGTATTTTCATATTTAAATGATAATATGATTATAAGTAACTTAAATTAATACAATCATCCAAAAGTACAATAATTGAGTCTTAAAATCGTAAATTACATATATTTGAAAATTGGGATGTTACAGCATGGGCTCCACCACGCCTATACTTCGTCCGCGAAGTCATGCTGCGCTAAACAAACTTGGGTACTTAGTCTTCATGTCTTCTTCCGATTCCCAAGTGTGATTAGCTCCCCGATGATGCTTCCACTTGACCAGCACCATCCTGATCTCTTTGTTCCGTAGCTTTTTGACTTTTGTCTCCAAAATGCACTCCGGTTCATCAACGAACCTTAGCCGTTCGTCAACCTTAATGTCCGAGTGATCAGTCCATGGTTCCCTCTCGGGCACCAGACTCTTTCTTAAGTATCCTACGTGAAATACCGGGTGAACACCTGATAATTCTTCCGGCAAGTCCAAGTGATAAGACTGATTCCCAATTCTTTCTAGTATCTTGAAGGGTCCTATGAATCGAGGTGATAGCTTTCCTCGCTTTACGAATCTTGTAACTCCCTTCATCGGGGAAACCTTCAAGTAGACCCAATCATCTTTTTGAAATTCTATCGCTTTGTGTCGGCGATCATGATAGTTCTTTTGTCGATCTTGTGCCGTTTTCATGTACTGCCGTATGAGTTGGATCTTTTCATTTGTTTCTTGTAGCAAAGCAGGACCGACTATTGGAGTTTCTCCTGTTTCCCTCCAACAGGTTGGAGTCCTACATTTTCTTCCGTATAGAGACTCGAATGGTGCCATCTTGATAGTGGAATGGTAACTATTGTTGTAGGAGAATTCAACCAGTGGGAGGTGATCGTCCCAGTTACCACCCAAATCCATGACACAGGCTCTAAGCATGTCTTCGAGAGTTAGGATTGTTCTTTCACTTTGCCCATCAGATTGAGGTCTATAGGCAGTACTCATTGCGATACGAGTACCAAGACCGTTTTGCAGAGCAGAATCTACTATCTCGGTCGGAGACAATAGACTTAGGCACACCATGCCTAATAACGATTTCGTTAACGTAGATCTGGGCAAGACGGTCCAGTGAATAGGTTTCTCGGATTGGAATGAAGTGCGCAGATTTTGTTAGACGGTCAACGATGACCCAAATGGCATCATGTTGACGACGAGTCTTAGGTAGCTTGGTTACGAAATCCATAGTAATATGGTCCCACTTCCATTCTGGGATAGGAAGAGGTTGCATACTACCATAGTAATATGGTGTGCCTAAGTCTATTGTCTCCGACCGAGATAGTAGATTCACTTCTAATTTCTGGACTGCTCTGCAAAACGGTCTTGGTACTCGTATCGCAATGAGTACTGCCTATAGACCTCAATCTGATGGGCAAAGTGAAAGAACAATCCTAACTCTCGAAGACATGCTTAGAGCCTGTGTCATGGATTTGGGTGGTAACTGGGACGATCACCTCCCACTGGTTGAATTCTCCTACAACAATAGTTACCATTCCACTATCAAGATGGCACCATTCGAGTCTCTATACGGAAGAAAATGTAGGACTCCAACCTGTTGGAGGGAAACAGGAGAAACTCCAATAGCCGGTCCTGCTTTGCTACAAGAAACAAATGAAAAGATCAAACTCATACGGCAGTACATGAAAACAGCACAAGATCGACAAAAGAACTATCATGATCGCCGACACAAAGCGATAGAATTTCAAAAAGATGATTGGGTCTACTTGAAGGTTTCCCCGATGAAAGGTGTTACAAGATTCGTAAAGCGAGGAAAGTTATCACCTCGATTCATAGGACCCTTCAAAATAATAGAAAGAGTTGGTAATCAGTCCTATCACTTGGACTTGCCGGAAGAGTTATCAGGAGTTCACCCGGTCTTCCACGTAGGATACTTAAGAAAGAGTCTAGTGCCCGAGAGGGAACCATGGACTGATCACTCGGACATTAAGATTGACGAACGGCTAAGGTTCGTTGATGAACCGGAGTGCATTTTGGAGACAAAAGTCAAAAAGCTACGGAACAAAGAGATCAGGATGGTGCTGGTCAAGTGGAAGCATCATAAGGGGGCTAATCACACTTGGGAATCGGAAGAAGAAATGAAGACTAAGTACCCAAGTTTGTTTAGCGCAGCATGACTTCGCGGACGAAGTATAGGCGTGGTGGAGCCCATGCTGTAACATCCCAAATTTTAAGTACATGTAATTTGCAACATTTAAGGATTTAAATATTGTATTGGTGGATTTATTATGTCAATTTAAGCCAATTTTCATCACAATATATGTTAAATGAGAAATTACTAAGTTGAGGGGTGTATTATGCAAATAAGTTAAAATACAAATAAAAGGGATGAAAAACCCTTCATTTCATCAAATCCACTCTCACTCTACTCTCTCTCTCTAACCGGCTCTCTCTCTACTCTCTCTTCCTCTCGGCTCCATCCAAGAACACCCAAGAATCAACAAATTGAAGCTGCAAAAGTTGGAATCAAGTGGCAATTAAGGAACTATAAGCATTACAACAAACAATTTGAGGTAATATTTGTTAATATTTACGAATTCTTGGAGTTTTGTGTTCGGTTTCAATAAGAACCGAATTATAAGATTTTGATGCAACTGTTAATGCATGTTAGATGTTATTGTTGCGATGTTAAAATCGAGTGTTAGTGATGTTGTATACAAAATTTCAGAAACAGAATCGAAGTCTAAGTATGATTTTGAGATATGTGTGTGTTTTAGTGTGTGTGTTCATCGAGACTCATAAAAAAATGGACGCAAATCGGTTATTTTGGTACATAAGTGTTATATTATAAGTTGATATAGTACATTTAAGCTTATATCTGCAATATCAGACTCAAAACATGTAAAATGGTCAAATAGTGAAATCTGGAAAATCTGGAAAAATATGCTAAGTATGAACTCGGTTCGGACTGATGATCCATCCGAATTCGGATCCACCCAATTCGGATCCATCAATTTCGGACCTTGCCCTATTTCGGATTAATACACAATTCGGACCTACAATGATTTCGGACCAACCCCATTTCGGTCCTATCCCAATTCGGACACCGTCCCAATTCGGATCAATAGTGAGTTCGGACCAACAGTAACTTCGGACCCCATACCCATTTCGGACCAATGCCAATCTTGGACCATGCTCAACTCGGATCACACCCACTTCGGACCAATACCATATTTCGGACAACCCTGTATTTCGGACCATCCGAATTCGGATGTGGTCCGAAATCAGTACAATTATACTTAGTTTTCAGAATACAATTTTTAAGCAATTACTGACATTACATCACTATTACACTTACATTACAGATCATTGTGGTGTTATCAAAACACACATTGATTCAGGATCAAGTCACAAAACCAATCACTGTGAGTTGCAGATTATCATTCGAACATTTATTGTTTTTGCATTCATGTTTATACATTCAATGGCATGTTCACGTTGTTCATATACTTCATTTGGCACTCATGAAATGATTTGTTGTTATGATGCACACTCGTACTTGACATGTAACACACATGTAGCTTGCGTTCATTTGAAAGTGCATCTATTTACATCATGCTTGCACTGCATGATCATTACTTCATAATCTGATGCGACCTGGACTGGGGCTGACAGCAGGCCACTGTCGGGGACTGATCATCCCACTCGTATCCCATCAGGTTCAGCACATCCCCGATCAGCATATTGAACTGCCACCCCATGCTAGCACTGCATGGTTTACTCACACATTGAGGCTTTCACTGCCGTTTTCACATACATGGGGCTTACACTGCCCATGGTTAAGCATTGCTTGTAAAGAAATATTTGTTGTATGCATAATCTGTTATCTCACTAAGCATTTAGCTTACTGTTGACTCACATTGTTTACAGGCAAAGGCAAAAGTGTAGCTGGACCTTCTACTTAAGCATATCAAATCAATATCCCGGAGACCTTAGTAGCTATTGGTACTTGAATGTAATAGCTTTGGGCTGGGATTTCTACTTCTAAAACATTTATGTTGATGTAATAGTTAGACTTTTATCACTGTAGACATGTATTCTATTGCTTTAGTGTGGATTTGCTTAATTCTAATTTAAGTATTCAATTTCAATTATCGTATTACTCATTGGGTTGTTAGTCGATCCTGGTGATTGCTACAATTATTTCATTAATTAGCAAGGACGTCACAGTTGTGATTGGTATAGTGTGACTTGTCTCCGAATCAATGTGTGTTTTGATAACACCACAATGATCTGTAATGTAAGTGTAATAGTGATGTAATGTCAGTAATTGCTTAAAACTTGTATTCTGTAATTTTAAATGAATTTCCTACTGAATTCGGACCACATCCGAATTCGGATGGTCCGAAGTCCGGATGGTCCGAATTAGGTGTTGGTCCGAAATAGACTGTGGTCCGAAATGTGTGTACTCCGAAATGGGGTGGTTCGGATTGTATATGGTCCGAATTGGGAAGGTATCCGAATTGACAGTTGGTCCGAACTCGGATGGATCCGAAATCACTGTGAGTGACAAATTGTCATTCGAACATTTATTGTTTTTGCATTCATGTTTATACATTCAATGGCATGTTCACATTTTTCATATACTTCATTTGGCACTCATGAAATGATTTGTTGTTATGATGCACACTCGTAATTGACATGTAACACACATGTAGCTTGCGTTCATTTGAAAGTGCATCTATTTACATCATGCTTGCACTGCATGATCATTACTTCAAAATCTGATGCGACCTGGACTGGGGCTGACAGCAGGCCACTGTCGGGGACTGATCATCCCACTCGTATCCCATCAGGTTCGGCACATCCCCGATCAGCATATTGAACTGCCAACCCATGCTTGCACTGCATGGTTTTCACACATTGAGGCTTACACTGCCTGTACACACATACATGGGGCTTACACTGCCCATGGTTAAGCATTGCTTGTAAAGAAATATTTGTTGTTTGCATAATCTGTTTTCTCACTAAGCATTTAGCTTACTGTTGACTCACATTGTTTTCAGGCAAAGGCAAAAGTGTAGCTGGACCTTCCACTTAAGCATATCAAATCAATATCCCGAAGACTATAGAAGCTATTGGTACTTGAATGTAATAGCTTTGGGCTGGGATTCATTACTTCTAAAACAATTATGTTGATGTAATAGTTAGACTTAATCACTGTAGACATGTACTTTCATTGCTTTAGTGTGGATTTGCTAATTCTACTTTTAAGTATTCAATTTCAATTATCGTATTACTCATTGGGTTGTTTGTCGATCCTGGTGATTGCTACAATTATATCATTAATTAACAAGGACGTCACAGTTTTAACTGTGACGTCCTTGTTAATTAATGATATAATTGGAGCAATCACCAGGATCGACAAACAACCCAATGAATAATCATGATAATTGAAATTGAATACTTAAATTAGAATTAAGCAAATCCACACTAAAGCAATAGAATACATGTCTACAGTGATAAAAGTCTAACTATTACATCAACATAATTGTTTTAGAAGTAGAAATCCCAGCCCAAAGCTATTACATTCAAGTACCAATAGCTACTAAGGTCTCCGGGGTATTGATTTGATATGCTTAAGTAGATGGTCCAGCTACACTCTTGCCTTTGCCTGTAAACAATGTGAGTCAACAGTAAGCTAAATGCTTAGTGAGATAACAGATTATGCATACAACAAATATTTCTTTACAAACAATGCTTATCCATGGGCAGTGTAAGCCCCATGTATGTGAATATCGGCAGTGTAAGCCTCAGTGTATGTGAAAAACCATGCAGTGCAAGCATGGGTTGGCAGTTCAATATGCTGATCGGGGATGTGCCGAACCTGATGGGATACGAGTGGGATGATCAGTCCCCGACAGTGGCCTGCTGTCAGCCCCAGTCCAGGTCGCATCAGATTATGAAGTAATGATCATGCAGTGCAAGCATGATGTATATAGATGCACTTTCAAATGAACGCTGGCTACATGTGTGTTACATGTCAAGTACGAGTGTGCATCATAACAACAAATCATTTCATGAGTGCCAAATGAAGTATATGAACAACGTGAACATGCCATTGAATGTATAAACATGAATGCAAAAACAATAAATGTTCGAATGACAATCTGTTACTCACAGTGATTGGTACAGTGTGATTTGTCTCTGAATCAATGTGTGTTTTGATAACACCACAATGATCTGTAAAGTAAGTGTAATAGTGATTTTGTGTCAGTAATTGCTTAAGATTTGTATTCTGTAATTTAAATGAAATTCTAATTGAATTCGGACCACATCCGAATTCGGATGGTCCGAAATCCGGATGGTCCGAAATAGGGGTAGTGGTCCGGAATAAGCATTGGTCCGAAATGGTTGTCTAGTCCGAATTGATATTAGGTTGGGATCCGAATTGGGATGGACCCGAAATGGGGAGGGTCCGAATTGCAATACTGGTCCGAACTCGGATGAATAGGTCCGAATTAGGGGGGACCCGAATTCGGATGGATCATCAGTCCGAGTTCATACTTGTAAAATTCCAACATTTTCCAGAATTGACTTTTTGACCATTTTACATGTTTCAGTAACTAAAAATTGAAGATATGAACTTAAATGTACTATATCAACTTATAACATAACACTAATGTACCAAAATATTGCATTTTTGTCCATTTTTCATCCTTGGCCGAGGAACACACACACTAAAACACACACTAACTTTCAAAATCATACTTAGACTTTGAATCTGTTTCTGAAATTTGGTATGCTATATTATCATCATTCGATTTAAACATTACAATAAGAATATATAACATGCATCAACATTTCAGATCAAATTCCTATGATTCGGTTTCTATAAAAACCGAACCAAAAACTCCAAAAATCGCAAGTTTGAGCGATTCTTACCTCAATTTGTTCGTTGTAATGCTTATAATCCCTAAATTGCAACTTGAATCCAACTTTTGCAATTGAAATTTGATGATTTCTTGGGTTTTCTTGAATTGGAGCCAAGAGAGATGTAGAGAGAGAGAGAGTGAGAGACGGTTGAGAGAGTAGAGAGAGAAAGTGATGGGTTAAAATGAAGAGTTATTCCTTCTTTTATTTGACATTTTGTCCTATTTGCACATACAACCCCTCAACTTTGTATTTCTTTCTCATTTATAAATTTGTGAACATAATTTGCTTAAATTGACATAAATATCCATTAATACAAATAATTGAGTTTTAAATTGTCTATTACAAGTAACTGAATATTCGAGGCGGTCCATATGGCTGTTTATCTGCTCTTGGACTTGAAGAATAAGTCATGTACGCGCGTCCATTTTATCTAAGAGCTCTGATATTTGTGCTTGGACTGAACGGGTACCTGGTGCGGCTGAGACTCAGAGGCAACACCCTTACCCTTGATAAATGATAATAGGGCGGTATGTCGCTCCTCGGCAGCTTCCTTGTGGGCATCCAGGTCAGCCTGGGTAACAACACCAGCAACACGAAGAGCCGCTGTTAGCATCTCGAGAGAGATCTCGGGATGGCCTGATGTTGATGGCATTTCAGTGTCAACACCAAGTCTTCCTTTCGTCATTTGTAGCTCAACTACGGGATGCTCAGATCCGGAAGTTTGTTGAGCCGCCATGAAGGCGGCTTGTGTGAAGACCTCCCCTTCTGGGGCAGTCCTCAGAGTCTAGGTCCCACATCATGCAATACGATATCAACCATACTAAGATAGGGTAATTAAATTGCGGAATAATAAATTACATGTACATACAGATTAGGATTTAAGTTAAACATTGATTACATATTTCAAATTAAAGTTATAAAAGGGTACCATCTAATCTAATCATTACATCATAGAATCATATCAAATCTACCCAAAATCCACAACAATTGCTGTCTTCCAATCAGTACCGAAAGGTTTTGTTGTGTAGTGGTCTATGATACTTCTGTCTTGATCGTTAATAGACCTAAGAGCTAGGTCCGGCAGGTGACTTTCCTTTGCTTTTTCCTGTAAAATTATAATGTAGCAACTGTTAGCAATGCTTAGTGAGTTTATAGATTTTCAAATTAACATGCATGTCAAGCGGATCATCAATCTAGCGTGATATGTCTTGGCTGCCGCTACAGCCCTCATGATTGAGATACAGAATCCATAGAATCGGATGATGTTCAGGCCACACTCACGCTTAAATCGTGGGGATCAGCCACATACTGGGCTAGCTACCAGTAAGTCAATATGGCGGAACATCGGAGGTCATTACCAAGTCCATAAGAACTGGTGAAATAGCCAGGTCTAGAACAATAGACCATCAAGGCTAATCAAGCTGAATAAATCTATCAAGTGTCTGATCAATAGTGAAAGCTTAAGTCATAGAATTCATGATAGCAATGAATCATAAAGCAATGTCTGAAGAAATCTTAAATGCAATATGAAATGATAATCAAATAGCTATCATGATCCACTGGGCAACACCGAACCATGGTGTGCACAGGTCTCAATCCAGCTGATAAAATGAATGTCAATAAATCTAACATCAACAATATATCTCAACCGGAATTTAAACATGTTCAATCTGAATATATATAACTCACAGGTCTGGGTCTTTATCAAACAGATATAAAAATCTGCCACCTGAGTTATCTCAGGATTTTATCTTTGTCAATTCTGTTCTCTGTCAAATCAAGTCTTTGACCCGCTTTTAAATCTTTAAATCTCTATGTTCAGAATTTCACTGAACCTGTTCAAAATTATTAATATCATGTCAATCTCTTATCATTATCATCATCCTTTTAGTCTTTAAAATCATTAATTTTATCTGATTCTGATAACTGATAATCTTCTCAATCTTTCATTTATTTATATTCTCTGTTCCATAAAATCCTCAAAAGCTTTCTATATATATATATATATATATATATATATATATATATATATATATATATATATATATATATATATATATATATATATATATATATATAACATTAAGTATATATATTTAATCATTTATTTAATTGAAATATCAAAATACATAGAATTGGGTTTCGGGCCATCCGGATCCGGACCAATCCGAATTAGGGACCCGAATTAGCTCATCCGAAATATCATCCGAATTCGGACCAAGTAGTGTCCGAAACAGTCATCCGGATTCGGATTTGGGATCGAATTAGGTGCCATCCGAAGTCATGTTAAATCCGAAATTGGTCAACCGATTTTATAAGGACCCGAAATGATAGCATCCGAACCGAAACATAGGTCCGAAATGGGCACCATCCGAATTTGGTTATACCCGAATTCGGATCCTTACTTATATTTTCCCAGAAATTTTGTTCTTGATGTTCATCATTTGTTCATACGGATTTTTCATAAAAATTCACAAAAACACATTTTATTAACATGCAACTTAAT
Organism: Centrapalus pauciflorus; assembly: GCA_020465985.1. NCBI lineage: Eukaryota > Viridiplantae > Streptophyta > Magnoliopsida > Asterales > Asteraceae > Centrapalus > Centrapalus pauciflorus. The sequence continues at coordinate 350,511 of JAANYP010000798.1, read as the reverse complement.
ATTTTGATATATTATCATATTTAGGTTAATTTTATACAAATTTCCCTATCAATAACATTATAATTTGATCAAGATCATCCAAAAACTCATTATTATGTCAAGAACACAAGTTTTTAACAATATTTCCGATTTCATCATTATTTGGATGATCCAAACTAAAATCTTTGTTTTCTTTAACATCTATTACCTTAAATTCACCATAATCTAAAAAAACTTTAAACATGCAACCTAAATTTCTTACAATTTAATCATAGGTTTCGGTTTTGATAAAACCGAACCAATATTCACAAAATTTCAAAGTTTAAACAAATGTTACCTCAAATTCTTGAAATTTCTTGTTGATTAATTGTTGTTGTAACTCCTCCTTGTCTTAAATCTTGAGTTAATTGCACTTTTATGGAAATTCTTGATGGATTTGTGATGAAGCCGTAGGCTTAGTGAGAGATTAGAGAGTGAGAGTTAATTGTAATAATGATCTTAAATGATCATTATTTAGTTTATATACCTCATTTGCATTTAACCCACTTCTATTTTTGTATAATACATCTTTTAATCTTAATCATCTTTAATAGTTTATATCATAATATAATTATTTATCTTAATTAATAATTTTATTACTAAATTAATATTACAAAACAAATAATGTAATAAGATTACATTATTAACCTCAAAAATCAAATAAGTAAAGCTGGACCAAAAGTTAGGTTGTTACAGAATGGGCTCCACCACGCACAAACTTCGTCCCCGAAGTTAGCTACGTTCGAACAGACTGGGATATGTAGCTTTCATAACATCTCTCGATTCCCAAGACTGATGCGAACCTTTATGGTGTTTCCACTGGACGAGCACCATCTGTATCTCTTTATTTCTAAGCTTTTTGGTCTTCGAGTCCAGAATACGTTCTGGCTCTTCAACCACTCTAAGCTTCTCATCAATTTTCAAGTTAACATGTGGTATTTGAACTTCTCTTTCGTCTGCTAGACTCTTTCTCAAATGACTGACATGGAATACAGGATGTATTCCAGATAGGTCCGCCGGCAGTTCAAGACGATAAGATTGATTTCCTATCTTTTCAACAATCTTGAACGGGCCGATGAATCTTGGAGCTAGCTTGTTCCTCTTTATGAATCTCACCACATTCTTCATTGGGGATACTTTCAACATCACCCAATCGTTAACTGCAAAACTGATAGATCTGTGTCGATTGTCATAATATGACTTCTGCCTGCTCTGAGCTTCAAGAATATTCCTTCTGACAAGTTGAATCTTCTCGTGAGTCAACTGTAGAAGGGCAGGACCCGCTATAGGTGATTCACCTGTTTCACGCCAACAGGTGGGAGTTCTGCATTTTCTTCCATACAAAGCTTCAAAAGGAGCCATCTTGATTGTAGAATGATAACTGTTGTTGTAAGAGAATTCGACCAACGGTAAGTGATCATCCCAGTTACCACCTAGATCAAGAACACAGGCACGAAACATATCTTCGAGAGTAAGGATAGTACGCTCACTTTGACCATCTGCACTTGGATGATAAGCAGTACTCATAGAAATCCGAGTACCCATCCCTTCTTGCAGTGCTTGCCAGAATCTCGAAGTGAAACGACTATCACGATCAGAGACAATTGATTTCGGCACACCATGTCGAGAAATAATTTCTGTGATATACAACTGTGCCAATCTATCGAGAGAGTATGTCTCTTTCATCGGTATAAAATGAGCTGACTTCGTTAATCTATCCACGACCACCCAGATGGAGTCGTGCTTTCTCTTGGTTTTCGGCAGCTTCGTGATGAAATCCATAGTTATATGCTCCCACATCCACTCAGCAACTGGCAGTGGTTGCATATCCCCGAAGGGTTTCTGGTGTTCTGCCTTTACCATTTGACAGACTCTGCAGCTTTCAACACATCGACCGATGTCTTTCTTCATTCCTGGCCACCAATAGTCAGCTTTCAAATCGAAGTACATCTTTGAGCTGCCAGGATGAACAGATAATTTGGACTTGTGAGCTTCAGATAGAAGAGTGCTATGGATTGAACCATACTTAGGGATCCAGATTCGGTTTCCCTTGAGACAATGAAGTCCCAAATGATTCAGAGTTAGAAATTGTAATTGCCCTTTTAGATTTTCAGAATCAATATTCTCTTCTTTCAGTGCTTCAGCTTGAGCAATTCTGATGTCTTCAATAAGATCAGAAGAGAATAATACAGGAGTCAGGGCATAACAGCACTTTTCCGGATAGACTTTCCTACTCAAAGCATCCGCGACAACATTAGCTTTGCCGGGATGATATAGGATCTCGCAATCATAGTCCTTGATAAGCTCCAAGGACCGACGCTGTTTCATATTTAGATCCTTTTGAGTGAAAAGATGTTTGAGACTTTTATGATCGGTGTAAAGCTGACACCGAGTCCCATAGAGATAGTGACGCCATATTTTCAATGCAAAGGTAACGGCAGCCAACTCAAGATCATGAGTTGGTGCACTTTTCTCGTAATCTTTTAATTGCCTTGAAGCGTAGGCAATTACTTTTCCCCTTTGCATGAGAACACATCCTAAGCCAGTACCAGATGCGTCACTGTAAACGACAAAATCATCATTGCCTTCTGGTAAGGCTAGGATCGGCGCTTGAATAAGCTTCTGTTTCAGAATGTCAAATGCCGCTTGCTGTTTATCGGTCCAAACGAAAGGAGTATTCTTTCGTGTTAGCATCGTTAGAGGTACAACAATCTTCGAGAAATCCTTTATGAATCGCCGATAATAACCGGCCAATCCAAGGAAACTTCGGATTTCTGAGGCATTACGAGGCGTTTGCCATTTCTGAACGGCCTCGACTTTAGAAGGATCAACGGAAATCCCTTCGCCAGAAACAACATGGCCAAGGAACTGAATCTGTCTGAGCCAAAATTCGCACTTAGAGAATTTTGCGTAGAGTCTTTCTTTTCTTAATAACTCTAGCAATTGCCGCAGATGAATAGAATGATCAGCCTCCGTTTTGGAGTAAATCAGAATATCGTCTATGAATACGATAACTGATTTATCCAACATAGGTCTGCACACGCGATTCATAAGATCCATGAACGCCGCTGGTGCATTTGTCAAGCCGAACGGCATCACGAGAAATTCGTAATGACCGTATCTTGTTCGGAAGGCTGTCTTTGGAACATCCTCATCTCTGACTTTTAATTGATGATACCCAGAACGAAGATCGATTTTCGAAAAGTAACTGGCTCCTTGTAGCTGATCAAACAGATCATCGATTCTGGGCAGAGGATACTTATTCTTTATTGTAACCTTGTTCAACTCCCGATAATCGATGCACATTCGAAAAGTTCCGTCTTTCTTCTTAACGGATAAGACAGGTGCACCCCACGGAGATGAACTTGGTCGGATAAACCCCTTTTCCAACAGCTCTTGCAATTGCTTTGACATTTCCTGCATTTCTGCAGGTGCAAGTCTGTAAGGAGCTTTTGCAATAGGAGCCGCACCAAGAACCAAGTCAATACTGAACTCGACTTGAGTTCCGGTGGCACTCCAGAAATGTCATCAGGAAAGACGTCTGGGAACTCGCAGACAATTGGAATATCAGATAAAGATTTCTTCTCAGAGTTAGATTCAGATAAGGCATAGCACAGATAGGATTCGTGATCCTTAGATAAATATTTGTAAGCTTTCTCTACAGAAATGAAGCAGTGAGCACCTTTACGCTTCTCGCCTTTGATTTCCAATACTCGGCCGTCTGAAGACCTAATTCTGATGATTCGCCGATTGCAGACGATCGTAGCCTCGTTATTCATTAGCCAGTCCATGCCGATGATGACGTCGAACTCTTTCAACGGAATCGGGATAAGGTCGAGGTTGAATACGATGTTATTGACAAGTAGAGTGCAGTTACAGTAAACAGAATCAGCCATAACATAGTTGTTACTGGCTGTCTCAATGTCAAGTACTACGGGAAGCTTCGATGGGGATTTAGATAATCTTGATGCAAAATAAGTCGATATGAAGGAACGACTCGCGCCAGAATCAAATAATACTCGGGCAGGAATAGAGTTAGTAAAAACATACCCGTAACTACATCAGGGGTTTCCTTTGCTTCTTCAGCCGTTATCTGAAACGCACGTGTCCTTGCTGTTGGTGTTGCAGCAGAACTTTTCACTGTAGAACCTCCCGCTGATGATTGCGACTGATATCGTTGCCCGCTTCGACACTGATACATAAAGTGTCCTCTTTTTCCGCACTTTGCACATCCTCGTCCCTGCTGTGGGCATTCTTCACTGCTGTGACCGATCATGTTGCACGCAAAACAAGTAACATCCTCTGGGTTACATTATCCCATGTGTGACTTTCTACATCTCTTGCAGAATCGCGGCTCGTTAGTTAGTGAATACGCTTGGGCTTTCGAATTCGAACTAAACTGTTGAGATTGCTGGGGTTGTGATTTACTTGTCTTGAAAAATCTGCCAAATCTTTGTTTCTTCGGAGGTGATGGATTCGTCGGGTTAGTCGTTGGAGCGTAAAGCTGATCACCATATTCTAGATAACCTCGCTCGATCTGTCTAGCTGCTTCTACCATTTCCAAGTAACTTTTGTATTTGATCGCACTCATCGGATGTCGATATTTAGGATTGAGTCCTACGCGAAATCTATTCATCTTTCTCTCTTCGGTAGCTACTTGATAGGAAGAGTAGCCGCATAACCTTGAGAATTCATGCTCGTATTCATCAACTGTCTTTGTTCCTTGAGTCAGCTGCATCAGTTGTACTTCCATCTTGTCTTGCTGGTCTACTGGACAGTACTTTGCGTTAAACATATCGAGAAACTGCTCCCATTCCAAAGTCTGAATCACCTCCTCTCCATAGATACTCCTCTGAGTCTTCCACCAAGCTCGGGCAGCACCGACAAATAACGCGGACGCATAGCTCACTTTCTTTGAATCTAAACAGTCAGAGATTCTAAAGATCTCCTCGGTATGGCTGATCCAATCCATTGCCTGAATTGGATTTACTGTACCCTCAAAGTTCAGGGCACTGCTGGCTTTAAAATCTTTAAACTTGCAGCCTTTAGGCTGAGCAATTTGGGTTTCAGGATTTGTGTTATCAGAATCAGATTCTTCATTATTCTGGACTTGCTTTTCTTTTCTTTTATTCTTTTTATCTTCTCGTCTTTTAGCTTCGGCCTCATCTCTGGCCTGAAACTGTTCTTGCATTGTCTTATTTTGTTGTTCAGAATGTTGGGCTAAAAGTTGTTGCATCATTTCAAACATCTGTTGAGGGGTCATGTTGTTGGGAATGTCACCTGATCCTGACATCTTTTCTGAAATTAAAATGATTCAACTATCAGTTTATAGACTTAGATCTATGTACCCTTTTTTTTTTCCATCCTAACAGTCTGTACATCCTATCTCAGTTCAAACCACCTAAATGATTGATACATATGTATTGCTTCAGTTTGAGACCAAGTATACTCACGTAATACTTGATTCACTCAAACTATGGGCTCTGATACCATCCTGTGAAGACCTCCCCTTCCGGGGCAGTCCTCAGAGTCTAGGTCCCACATCATGCAATACGATATCAACCATACTAAGATAGGGTAATTAAATTGCGGAATAATAAATTACATGTACATACAGATTAGGATTTAAGTTAAACATTGATTACATATTTCAAATTAAAGTTATAAAAGGGTACCATCTAATCTAATCATTACATCATAGAATCATATCAAATCTACCCAAAATCCACAACAATTGCTGTCTTCCAATCAGTACCGAAAGGTTTTGTTGTGTAGTGGTCTATGATACTTCTGTCTTGATCGTTAATAGACCTAAGAGCTAGGTCCGGCAGGTGACTTTCCTTTGCTTTTTCCTGTAAAATTATAATGTAGCAACTGTTAGCAATGCTTAGTGAGTTTATAGATTTTCAAATTAACATGCATGTCAAGCGGATCATCAATCTAGCGTGATATGTCTTGGCTGCCGCTACAGCCCTCATGATTGAGATACAGAATTCATAGAATCGGATGATGTTCAGGCCACACTCACGCTTAAATCGTGGGGATCAGCCACATACTGGGCTAGCTACCAGTAAGTCAATATGGCGGAACATCGGAGGTCATTACCAAGTCCATAAGAACTGGTGAAATAGCCAGGTCTAGAACAATAGACCATCAAGGCTAATCAAGCTAAATAAATCTATCAAGTGTCTGATCAATAGTGAAAGCTTAAGTCATAGAAGTCATGATAGCAATGAATCATAAAGCAATGTCTGAAGAAATTTTAAATGCAATATGTAATGATAATCAAATAGCTATCATGATCCACTGGGCAACACCGAACCATGGTGTGCACAGGTCTCAATCCTGCTGATAAAATGAATGTCAATAAATCTAATATCAACAATATATCTCAACCGGAATTTAAACATGTTCAATCTGAATATCTATAACTCACTGTTCTGGGTCTTTATCAAACAGATCTACAAATCTGCCACCTGAGTTATCTCAGGATTTTATCTCTGTCAATTCTGTTCTCTGTCAAATCAAGTCTTTGACCCGCTTTTAAGTCTTTAAATCTCTATGTTCAGAATTTCACTGAACCTGTGTAGAATTATCATATCAATCTTGTGTCAATATCATCATCTTTAGTCTTTAAATTCTTTAATTCGATCTGATTCTGATAACTTGTAATTCTCATCAATTATTCATTTATTCATATCCTTTTTTTCATTTAATTCTCATAGGCTTTCTATATATATATATATATATATATATATATATATATATATATATATATATATATATATATATATATATATATATATATATATATATATATATATATATATATATATATATATATATATATATATATATAACATTAAGTATATATATTTAATCATTTATTTAATTGAAATATCAAAATACATAGAATTGGGTTTCGGGCCATCCGGATCCGGACCAATCCGAATTAGGGACCCGAATTAGCTCATCCGAAATATCATCCGAATTCGGACCAAGTAGTGTCCGAAACAGTCATCCGGATTCGGATTTGGGATCGAATTAGGTGCCATCCGAAGTCATGTTAAATCCGAAATTGGTCAACCGATTTTATAAGGACCCGAAATGATAGCATCCGAACCGAAACATAGGTCCGAAATGGGCACCATCCGAATTTGGTTATACCCGAATTCGGATCCTTACTTATATTTTCCCAGAAATTTTGTTCTTGATGTTCATCATTTGTTCATACGGATTTTTCATAAAAATTCACAAAAACACATTTTATTAACATGCAACTTAATATTTTGATATATTATCATATTTAGGTTAATTTTATACAAATTTCCCTATCAATAACATTATAATTTGATCAAGATCATCCAAAAACTCATTATTATGTCAAGAACACAAGTTTTTAACAATATTTCCGATTTCATCATTATTTGGATGATCCAAACTAAAATCTTTGTTTTCTTTAACATCTATTACCTTAAATTCACCATAATCTAAAAAAACTTTAAACATGCAACCTAAATTTCTTACAATTTAATCATAGGTTTCGGTTTTGATAAAACCGAACCAATATTCACAAAATTTCAAAGTTTAAACAAATGTTACCTCAAATTCTTGAAATTTCTTGTTGATTAATTGTTGTTGTAACTCCTCCTTGTCTTAAATCTTGAGTTAATTGCACTTTTATGGAAATTCTTGATGGATTTGTGATGAAGCCGTAGGCTTAGTGAGAGATTAGAGAGTGAGAGTTAATTGTAATAATGATCTTAAATGATCATTATTTAGTTTATATACCTCATTTGCATTTAACCCACTTCTATTTTTGTATAATACATCTTTTAATCTTAATCATCTTTAATAGTTTATATCATAATATAATTATTTATCTTAATTAATAATTTTATTACTAAATTAATATTACAAAACAAATAATGTAATAAGATTACATTATTAACCTCAAAAATCAAATAAGTAAAGCTGGACCAAAAGTTAGGTTGTTACAACTTGGTCAGGAGTGGACACCACAGATGCGTCGTGCGTTGTGTGTGAGGGTGTGAAGTGAGTTGTAGACAAACGAACGATGGTCACTGGGGGCGACATGTGACCTGCTTCAACATCACCTCTCTTCGAGTGAGAGGGTGATGGAGTATGTGCAGACTCCCCGTGGAATGAAATGGTTTCGTGTTGAGGGGATAGCAAGTGGATGGTAGTGGTGATTTCGACCACTGGACTGGTGGTCTTTTGGAGGGTTGTCCGGCTTATGGGGCTGAGAACTCCCTCAGATGCTGCACCCTCATCTCTCAGTTGGACAGAGACGGTCCGTTCGGAATCGACCGCCTCTTCCGGCTCTCCTTTACCTCCCTCCCTCACAACTGACAACTCCCACTCACCCGAACCCAAAATATTTTCTACTGCCGCCTCAACTCCTTCTATCTCACTCAATCGCTCCTCACCTTCGGACTGGTTAGGCTCAGTCGGTTCTGACCGAGCCTCATCTGGATAGATAGCCCTGATGTATTCCCTTACCCTTTCTGTCTGAACGACTTGATGTAGTAGCGATAATGGAATATCCATTACCGCTACATTTGCAGTTGCCGTGGGGATTTTTATTCTCTGAAGCGAGGCAGTGAAGTATACATCTGCCTCGGGACGTTCATGAATATCGTCGTTCTGGTCCATTGCGAATTAGATAATGAGTTGTAAGAACCTCTAGAATGGAATGTACTTTCGCCCGCGTCTGGTTCTTTTCTCGAGCATCGCTCTCTTTAACTCCTCGAATAAGAATGTCGCATAGTCATAATGTCTATCGAATGCGAAGGCGACAAACAATGCGCGTACTTAGATGGAGATGGAGTCGTGTCCTGAGTGTTTTCCGGTGAAACACTTGTTGATTATATCAAACATGACTCTCTAGTGTGATTGTAGGTGCTTGGTTCTGAATTCGGATGGCTTGGAGAGTGGGCCAACATATCCTAATGTTTGAATCTCTTCAAGGGTTTCGATTAGAGAAGGAATAGGGGCAAAGGCATATTTGGTGACGGAATGGTTTTCAGCAGGTAGGCGTAGAATTTGACGGATGGCTTCTTGAGTGATTTTGATGGGAACAGAGTCGATGGTAGTGATGAAGTGGGGTTTAACATCAGACACAAATGTGAGATGATGCCAAAATTGTTGAAGGTAGATGGATGGTACGAATATGGCGGTGGTTAGGGCGTAGAAGATTGGGTGGCCTTTGAGGATATCAAAAGTGATATCCTCTGCTTCATGGCGAAGGGTGGAAATGTCACGTTGCCAGTTATGGGGGGCAAACTCAACAAATTGGGATGCAGGTAGAAAAGATGCTTTAGTAGTTGGGCATTATTATTTGGGAGCGGAGAATGCGGAAGGGTTAGGATGATTTCTGAATCCATGAGTCCTGTAAACTTGCAACATTGTTAGAATATCAGACTGAAAAAAATAAAACATTGATACTAAGTCTAGGATAAGCGTGAAATTGAAACTGTCTATCATGTTTAAAGCATCGGGTCTTTTATCAATAGAATGTGAATTCTACTGAATAAAGTCCAAAGTCAATTGTTAAGAGACCAATGTTAGAATAGACATTTTCACTCAAACATTGATCCTAACTCTAATCAATGGTGCATAGGACATGGAATATTTTTGTGATTTTTGATTTTTGATAAAAATACAAAAATGGAAAAGTTAAAAAATTCTAAGTGATGAATTTCGGATGAGCCGAAAGTCGGATGAACAGTGGTCCGAATTCGGTTCCACTGAAATTCGGATGAAAAATGATGCATGAAAAACTAAGTATGAAAATTCGGATGGGGACCGAATTCGGATAGGGACCGAATTATGGTGATGGTGAAAATGGTAAATACTTAGAAAAATTAACCATGAATGAACAATGCTGATAAGAACCGAAGATCCGAATTCGGATGGACCAAGATAATGACTTAGTATTTTTCTAAGTGTTGTCTACTGATCCGGACCCGAATTTCGGATGGGTCCATATAGTGATCATTAAAAAATGAAAATTTTCTAAGTGTGGGTCATCCGAATTTCGGATGGTCCGAAGTGGGGACTTAGAATATTTTCAGCATTTACTCAGTTCATGCACATGCAACGTGAAAAGTTTAAAAAATCATAAAAATGCATGAAAATGCAGATCCTAATGTAAAAACATGTAATGAACAATTTATATAACTACACTAAGGTAAAATGAACAGATTAAACTACCTAAAATTACAAAAAACTGAAGCTAAAACCCTTGAAAATTTTGAATATCAAAATCACGAAACATGATGTTATAAAATGAAATAAAGCATAAAAGATGTTACCTGATAGTGCAGATACACGAAAAAGCAAGAAAAACTGAGAAAAACGGTTGATTTTGGAGCTTGAGTGCTTGATGAATGACGGTAATGGCGATGGTGGTTAAGCGACGGTTGAGAGAGAAGGAGAAGGAAGCTTAGTGATGAAGAAAGCAAAGTCCCGCCTATTTAAATAGGTGGGTCGGGTCGGGCGCATGAAGGTCTGCGCAAATTCAACAATGGGCCAGCCGGTTTTCAGTTGAATCAAAATGGGCCAAAACAAAAATATTTTAACTAAAGTCTAAACAAACGAAAACAAAAAAAAAAAGTGAGCCCAAACAATTTTTTTTTCGGATTTTCTTATTTTTCTATGAAAACAAATGTAAACTGAATTTATTAACTAAATTTAACATAAAGTAGATTTAAAAAAATATTTTTGTGATTTTCTTAAAAAATTATGAGAAGACAAAAACTAAAATAAAATAAAATAAAAAAATTTGACTTTTTGAAATATTAAAAGGTAAAATCTTTTTGTGTTTTTCTGACATATTACATTAAAATGTAAAAATAGACAACCTAAAACTTACAATTGTTGAGAATTTAAAAACGAAGAATACCTAAACTAACATCCTGAAAGATACTCCCCCTCAATTAAACATATATCCTTTTCATTTTATATTCTCGAACCTTTTAAACCTTTGAGATACAGACAAACCTGAATAAATTAGCGTCCCACTCAATTATGAACAATTCATATGGCAAGTTTTCAGGATCATTAATTATTAAAAATGTACATAGATAAGGAAATATTGAATTTTAATTTTGTGACACAACCTTTAAACTTAAATAACAGATATTTTCTAAAATAAAGGAATTTCAAACACGTATGTTTGAAATAGAATTATTTTAGAAAATGTTTGAAATTTAACTAGAAGGTGGATTCAACATGCCGATATGAGATACTAAAAACTGAAAACGTGGTTCGTCTAAAGCTTTAGTAAAAATATCAGCAAGTCGATATTCTATGCCTACAAAATATAATTCAATTGTCCCCTTTTCTACGTGATCTTAAATAAAATGATACCTGATATCTATATGTTCTGTTCGTGAGTGCTGCACGGGATTGCAAGAAATAGCAATCTCACTTCTAGAGTCATAGTAGATTGGGATGTTGTTGAGCGAGAACCCATAATCACGTAAACGTGTTCTCATCCACAGCACTTGAAAGCAACAGCTTGCAGCTGCTACATACTCAGCTTCTGCTGTGAAATTTGAAACACAATTCTGCTTTTTGGAGGATCAACTTACCGGTTTGTCTCCCAAAAACTGTATTCCGCCTGATGTGCTTTACCTATTAACTCTACAACCTGCAAAATCAGCATCTGAAAAGGCAGTAAGATCAAAATTGGTTCCCTTTGGATATCAGAGACCAAGATCGGGTGTACCCTTAAGATAACGAAAAATGCGTTTTACCGCAGTAGGTGTGATTCTTTTGGGTCGGCCTGAAATCGAGCACAAAGACATGTTGAAAATATTATATCTGGCCTACTGGACGTAGGATACAGTAAGGATCCAATCATCCCTCTGTAAGTTGTATCGTCGACACTTTTCCCGGCAGAATGAGTGTCTAACTTACAGTTTGAAGCCATGGGAGTTGTGATACTCGTGCAAGAGTCTAACTTATACTTCTTGAGAATGTCAAGAGTATATTTCGACTAGTTCACAAAAATCCCATTCTCAAGTTGTTTGACTTGTAATCCGAGGAAAAAATTCATTTCCCCCCATCATACTCATCTCGAACCTAGACTCCATTAGGGTTGAATAATCCTTACAGAAATTACTGTCAGTAGATCCAAATATAATATCGTCGACATATATTTGGACTAGAATTATGTGTTGGCCTTCCCTTTTTGTGAAAAATGTTGTGTCCACCACACCTTTGCTGAAACCAGCCGAGATAAGAAAATTGGAAAGACTGTCATACCATGCTCGAGGTGCTTGTTTCAAACCATAGAGGGCTTTGTCTAGCACATAAACATGGTCAGGTTTATGTGCATCAACAAATCCTTGTGGTTGTTCAACGTACACCTCTTCGTTGAGTTCACCGTTTAGGAAGGCTGTCTCGACGTCCATCTGGTACACTTTGAAATCTTTGTGTGCCGCGTACGCCAAGAAGATTCTAATTGCTTCAATCCATGCAACTGGAGCGAAGGTCTCGTCATAATCTATGCCTTCTTGCGGTCGGTAGCCTTTGACGACAAGTCTTGCTTTATTCCTTACCACAATGCCATTTTCATCTCGTTTGTTCTTAAGGATCCACTTTGTTCCGATTATGGTTCTGTCTTTGGGCTTGGGAACTAACCGCCATACACTGAGCTGTTCAAACTGGCTGAGCTCTTCTTGCATTACCACAATCCAGTCAGGATCTTTCAAGGCTTCGTCCACACGAGTAGGCTCTATCATTCTAAGGAATGACGCAACGGGACATTCATTAGCAGATGCCCCTTCGATTTTGGACACCGGTGGAGAGATCACCAATGATTTGTTCGGTTAGGTGACTCCGAGTCCATTTTGTCTCGTGTGGAAGGGGTGAACGAGATGGGACCTCAGTAGTGAGTGTGGGAATGGATGATGATTCATGGTCAATGGTTTCAAAAGAAGGTACCACTGGTTCCGCTTCGGGTTCAGGGTGATCAGATGTAGGAATGATGTTTGACATTATGTGTGAGGGCATTTCTAGAGTAGATTCAACTAGAGATGTATCAGTGGATGGAGGTGGATATAAACTGGTTGGTGAATCAGATGGAATTTGTTGCGCAGTTGAATCGTTGGATGTGTTAACTACAGAAGAAGAAACATTAGAAGTATTAGCACTGAAACCAAAAAATTCTACATAAAATGGATCAAATAAATTAACTAAATCAGAAGGAGAAAAAGAAGTAGACTGATGTGAAATATAGATTCCTAACAATCAATCAACAACAACAATTAATCAAGAACAACAAACAATTAACACTAACCGAATGCTTTGATTTATGACAGATTGATTACAAAAAGGAGAATAGAATATTTGTGTACTGTAGCCCTAGCTCTGAAATCCGTGCAATCAATATTTGCAAATTGTCATATCTGTATTCTATTACAAAGTCAAAGTCCTATTTATATACTATTTAAAATTATGGACTAATTACAAAACACACACTAGACTTTGTATTACATCAACAAAATATATTCCAACAATCTCCCCCTTTGATGGAATAAACAAAGTCTTCAAGTAGATAACCCCAGCTTTAGCTCAAATCTTCTGATGCTTTTCCGGTCTGAAAGTCTCCATTCAATCTTCGATATAAACTCCACCATCAATCTTCTATCATTCACAGATAACACTCCTTTCTTAGTTTTTCTCTTCCTGTCCGATGCCAGCTTTCCCTTCAATCCATTCAAAACTTTCTGTAACGTACCATCACAAAATATGTTCAGTTCAACGCTCCTCGTTGCTCTTAACTTTTTATTTCTGTCTTTGTACATGACCGCAGGATCCCTTGACCATAATGACTTGATACTCTTTTAAATCTCCTGCAAATTTGATTTCTCGATTCGGAGCTGTAATGTTAATTTTCCTCATTCCTCTTTCGACACCAATCTGCAGATCTTGCACAGACATCAATACCAGTTTGGTATGCATGAAGTGAAAATTTGTCTTTAGTGCAAATCTACAGTGTTCATTTCTCTTGTTGCGGCACAATTCATCAAATAAATCTTCTATATCGACCAAGTGCATATTGAACATGTCTGCTTCAGTGAATGTATAGATATTACCATCAGCTCTTGTGACAGTGAACGTAGGATAGAAGATCTGAACGAACCGGTCTTTTTCAATTTTGATTAAATCAACTATCCTGAATTCACTCTTCACTTTATCCACTTCTTGGGTCTTGTTTCTAAAAAAACTAGCATAGTTAACAAGATTTGGCATATTAGGCTCCAGAACCCTAAACAGCTTTAGAAACGTACATGGAGCTTGTTTCTTACAAAAAATTCTTTTCTCCAGAATATCTTCAAGATAGGGCAATTTGTTCCTTTTCTTAATGAACTCAGCTGACTTACTTGCAGGTAAGTCAAACTTTCTAACTTTCTTCTTACTGATTTCATCCTTATTTAGCAATGTAAGCATATCTCTTATTTCCCTCTGCACAACCTCATGTTGAGCTTCAAACCTGAGTCGGTGTTGTTTTTGCGACTCATCAGCAAGAATGTATTCGTTGAAAAACCTTTCCATTACTTCAACTTCATTCAACTCCACTCTCTCTTGTACTATCACATTTAGAAACTCATCTACCTCCTCTTTAACTTGAACACCAACCTCAGGCTTTTCAACCATCGGTGTTAGTATAGATTCTTTCAATATCTCTTGAACTAACTCTTCTTCTTCCTCAATCCTTTCAGCTTGAAAATCAATATCTGTTAATGCAATCACATCATCATCATCTGATAACTCAACATACACCTCTTTCTCACCTTCAGTTTCTATCCCTTGAATCATCAACATTTGATCCTGAACTTCTTGAGTATCATCATCTGAATCGTTATACTCTTCAAAATTGTAGATTTCTGACTGAATGTTCAAAGGAACTGGAACATCTTCATGAAGAATCAATCCCAGCTCACTTTGAACATCAGCAGGTTCTTTTGAGCTTCCTTCTTCCTTTTCTCTAACCTCTGCCTCCTTCTCTGGATATGTGATCATTAAAATTCCCGGTACAGGCTCGTCAAGCTTCCTCCTTTTCTCCCCCTCATGAGGAGCATCATCGGAGTCTTCATCATGCTCATCATGTTTGCGTTTTGATGAAGAAGCTTGAGCCTTACACGTCTCTTCAACTGCCGCTACCCTCTCTGATAAATTTCCTAGAGCAGTGATCACTGTACTCTCCAGGCTTATCATTCTTTCTCTCATTTTGTCAAACTGCTCAAATACTAAATCTCTCAATTCTTCCCTCAATTCATCAATAGCTTGATGCGGATCAGATTGCTTCACTGACTCCTCAGCCACGAACTTTCCTTTCAAAAACTTATGAATATTATTCATTTGTGCCATTACTTCAGATAGCTGAGCAGAAACATGATTGTTAACTCCCGCAACAGCATCATTTAAAGCTTGGCTCAGTGATGTTTCAGTAACAAATGGGGAAAGATTAACGACTGGGGCACTGAGACTTCCAGTTGACACAACAGTGGAACTTGTGAAAAGAACCTCTGTGTGACCAGTGCTTAGAGATGGCACGGTGGTAGCTCTAACTGGACTTCCACCCTCTTCAAGTGACGGAGCAACGAATGCTTCCGTAACTGAGGATGTTCCAGTGGGAACACTAAGTTCAACCGCACTTACTTCAATAAATGAAGTGGACTCAAGTGTCCTATGGTGTATCGGATCTAGACACTGTGCTTGAACTGAAGTTGTACACTCAGGCAGATGTGTACTGATTTCAATATCCATCAAATCCAAAGGATTATCGGCTAGAATTTGTGTTTGATCCCGATGCTCAATTGAAACAGTCTCCTGTTGAGAGGAGACTGAGTGGATGGTGGGGTGTGCAAGCGTCAGTGGGATACTGACTTCTTCAATGCTAACTCGCTGTTGGGAGCTAACAGCAGATGTGGTTATATCCCGGCTTTCTAGGTGTAGGACATCCGTCACACTCTCCTGAGCTATATTAACAATATCCATTAAAGCGGTTCCTCCCTCGTCATGATCATGTCCTCCATCACCATCATCACCATCATCATCATCACATTCTTCTTCTCCCTCATTTATATTTGACAAAGTTCGTTCAGAGTCAGAACTTCTTTCATCTCCCACACCTCCCCTTACAATACCCTCTTCTCCCTCGGACACTGGAAGGCTTCCCTGAACTTCAGCCCCTTGCTGAAGTTCCTCTCTACCTATAACTCCTTGGTTTAGAGAACCCGGTTCTTGGGTCTCTATGGGAGCATGGTCTATTCTATAAAGCCTCACATTTTCACTCTCCTGGTCAGCATACTTTAACAAAGCTTCCGGAATAGGCATTATGTTTGCATTTGGAGAATCTGACACTTCATGTAAACTCATCATAATGTAATCTGGGCATCTTTGAGAGTTTGCTCTTTTGGTATATTCTCGTTTGCCCGAAGAATGCCTCGAATTAGAATTTGAAAGAACCTTTGTAGAGGTACAAACTTCCTCGATCTGTTTGTTGTCTTGGCAAGCACAATTTCTTTGAGGTCCTCCCATATGCATTGTGCATAATCATAGTGCTTATTGAAAGCAATGTCGTGGAAGATCCTTAGATAGTGTATACTGCATCTGTCAATGCCCGTGTGTTTAGACGTCATGCACCTATTAATGATGCCGAATAGAGTGTACCATTCTCCATTTAAGCCATTGCGATGAAACTTTGAGCTTTTACGTAGTGGCTTGGAATATTCAAGCATATGAGATCATGGACTAATTCCTCATCTGACATGAAATCTTCAAAATCAGCTAACTCTGGAAAGTTAATTGTGTCAATCCTTCTTGGTAAGAACAAGTTGTGTCGAAGTCTGGTAATGTAATCTTGGATTTGAACTGATCGATGGTAACCTTGAAATGGTGGTTACCATCTGCTGGAACAAATTTGACAGTATGCCAAAATTGCTGAAGGTAGACCTGTGGGATGGATGGTTTATATTGCAGAAGGTATCCCAAAGGATGTCCTTTGAGAATGTCGACAATGATTGGATGGCTAACTTTAATTACTTTGGTATCCAGACGGTGGTTATTGTCTTTGAATGGAAGGCAATATTTGGGTTTCACAAGTTGATTGTCGGGTATTATGGTAGACGGTGAAGGCCTTGTAACAGAGGCAGATCGGACGGGTTTAGATACAAGTGTACGGTTTGAAGATGAATGGGAGTCTGAAGAACTGGAATTATGGGAATGACTTGGAGATGCCATTTGTAACCTGTACAAAAATAATAAACATGTTAGACAATGCATGTAAACAAATGAAATCATTCAAAGTAGAAAAATATAACATTTTGTCAGAAATTTTAAAAATTTGTGATTTTCTGTTTAAAGCATCGGGATTCCAGACAATAATATGAAAATATTATTAACAGTATTCCAAATTCAATCGTTAAGAGACCAATGTTAGAAAAACACAGATTTAAAACAATTTCTTGAAATAATGTTACATTCTTCTTAAAACACTAAAAACCCAACACTTAGTAAAAAAATTGAATAGAAACTCGAATGAGTCTATATGCATCTCGATTGACTCTTGAAACAACTCGAATTGGCCTATTCATCAACTCGAATGAAGCATAACCTTTCTCGATTAAGTCATGATGATTCTCGAATGAAGAATCAGTCCAACTCGAATTAATCATGAATTAACTCGAATGGAATACATCTATACTCGAATGAAGGAAGTCTGAAACTCGAATTGAACATGAAATGACTCGAAAGAGTATATGGACCAACTTGAGTATAGCCTAAGACAAACTCGATCAAGTCTTAAGTTCAACTCGATCATCCTTTCAGGATTCTCGATTGACAATTTAAACAACTCGCATGAAGAAGAAACTTGCTCGATTAAAGCATAGATTCAACTCGGATGAAACACAATGTTCCTCGACCTATATTTCAATCGAGACTTATGTATTGAAAATATTCTGATTATGAACAACTCGATTAACTAACAAAACTTTCTCGAATAAAGAAACATTCAACTCGATCTAAAGTAGGACTTTCTCGAATGGTGTATTACTCAACTCGAATGAAACTGAGTATTTTCTCGATTATAGTGTTGTTCGAGAAAATATTCTTGAAAAAATGTTGAAGTCCCTACACACTGATTTACAAACTTTTGATTCCAGGGACTTTTTCAATGATTTAAAACTTGTGTCCTACTCGAAAAACTATTTTAAACAACTTTTTTTTTCTGATCTTTGATTAAAAACAACAACAAAGTTGTTAAAAATCCAAATTTCAGAGAAAAGATGAACACGAAGCTTTTTGAAACTAAAATTCAAATTTTTGTTTGTGTGATTTGATTTGAACCATGAAATTTCAGATTCATGTTCAGATTCATAAACCGAAAGCCACCACACATTTAATTTCATTTTAAGAAACAAAAAATTTGAAACACCATTATTACATATATACGAATATACGAACTGTTTTATTCAACAGACATGCTTAAAACTATATATCAAAATGACAACAAAAAAATGAAAAACAACATAATAATACGAAAAATAAACTCACAATTTGTGTCTTTGTTGTCTAAAAATTCCGAAGATATTAGGATTTTAAGATTTCTTAACGGGGAAGGAAACTTTTGAAGGAGACAGTGAATAGTGGAGTTGGCCGAAAAAGTTGATTTGAAATTCAAAATTCAACTTTATAGTTGAATTTCAAATTGTTTAATATACCCGGCCCATTTTTGAATTTAACCTTTGAATTTAGCCGGCCCACTTTCACCAAATATAATCCCATTGATTAAAAACCCAATATCCTTTTAAAAAAAATATTATAATTAAATCAGAAAAAATAAAAATAAAAATAAAACAGACTTAAAACAAAACCAAAAAAAATTTGAAAAATTCACACAAATTTTTTTTTAAACTAAAATAAAAACAAAAAAAATTTAAAAAATATAAAATGCTCCCCTTTGAATTGTAGAATGCTGCTCCCCCTCAGATGTATATCGTATTTTTCAATTTAGCTCCCCCTACAAAATATCAGATAAATTTTATCAGATTTTCTCAAAATCGGATAAGATCATTTTTCTGCTCCCCCTGCACATGACAATCCAGATCTGTTAAATTCCAAAAAAATTTGAACTTTTAAAATTCAAGAATTTAACATTAGATTAGAACCAATAAAAAAGTAAATTTAAAATTATAAATTGAAACTACTGAATTATTAAATCTAACGATTCAACATACCCAATTTGTATACCAAAAAATTAAACCTTTTTTCATCTAACGCTTTGGTAAACAAATCAGCTAGTTGATATTCAGTAGGAACAAAGTATAATTCTATATTCCCATTTTCAACGTGATCCTTTATAAAGTGATATCGAATGTCGATGTGTTTTGTTTTTGAGTGTTGCACAGGATTTGATCCAATAGCAATTGCGCTCTGAGAATCACAGTATATAGGAATCTTCTGAGGTGTAAACCCGTAATCACGCAGTTGGCTCTTCATCCACAACACCTGAGAACAGCATGATGAAACAACAACGTATTGTGCTTCAGCTGTATACAATGAAACGCAGTGTTGTTTCTTGGATGACCAGCATACGGGTTTGTCACCTAAGAATTGTACTGCACCAGACGTACTTTTTCTGTCCATCGTATCACCTGTGTGATCAGCGTCAGAAAAAGCAGTTAAATTGAATGAAGATTCTCTGGGATACCACAAACCAAGGTTTGGAGTTCCCTTCAGATATCTTAAAATTCTTTTTGCAGCAGTTAAATGTGATTCTTTTGGATTTGCCTGATATCTAGCACACACACATGTAGCAAACATAATATCCGGTCTACTGGCTGTTAAATACATTAATGACCCAATTATTCCTCGATAATGAGTCACATCTACAAGTTTCCCCGAAATGTCCTCATCGAGTTTTGACTTTGAATCCGGAGCCATGGGAGTTTTCATAGGAGTACTGTTAACCAAGTTAAATTTATTTAACATGTCTTGTATATATTTTGACTGATTTATAAAATACCATCAGTCAATTGTTTAACTTGTAATCCTAAGAAAAAATTTATTTATCCCATCATGCTCATTCGAATTTTTGGGACATTAAGAATGTGAATTTCTTACAAAATTCAGGATTTTCCGACCCAAATATTATGTCGTCTACATATATTTGTATTACTATAAAATCCGGCCCCTGACGTTTTATAAACAGGGTTGTGTCAACTGCACCTTTGTTGAATCCACATTTCAACAGATATGTTGAAAGTGCATCATACCAAGCACGCTGTGCTTGTTTAAGGCCATACAGTGACTTGTCTAAAATATATACATGATCAGGTTTCGAAGGATCAGTAAAACCTTCGGGCTGATATGTATATACTTCATCAGTTAATTCCCCGTTTAAAAACGCAGTTTTAACATCCATTTGATAAACAGTGAAATTTTTATGAGCGGCAAAAGCTAAAAACATCCTAATCGCTTCTATTCCTGCAACAGGTGCAAATGTCTCATCATAGTCGATCCCTTCTTGTTGACTGTATCCTTTGGCAACGAGTCGAGCTTTATTGCGAATGATTACTCCATGTTCGTTCTTCTTGTTTTTAAAGATCCACTTCGTGCCGATGATAGATTTATCTTTAGGTCGCTCAACAAGTCTCCAGACCTTCAACCGTTCGAACTGATTCAGTTCTTCTTGCATTGCAACAATCCAATCAGCGTCCAGAAGTGCTTCTTTCACATTCTTCGGCTCTATTTTGCTAAGGAAATTGGAAAATAGGCACTCATTTATTGTGACTCTTCTGGTCTGGACTGAAGCAGATGGATCACCAATAATATTTTCTGTTGGGTGATTTCTAGTCCACTTGAAAGTATGTGGATACGGTTGGATGTGGTCTTGATTGGGATTTAGGTCTAAATAGGGAAGTCGGGGGATTGCTTCAGATGTAGATGGTAGGCTATCTGAGATAGGAGTTTCTGAATGTTCAGATGTTAAGGGGGTTTCAGAAGATTTTGGAGGTTGAATAGGTTGTACACTTTCAGTTGGCAAGTGCACATCTGTTGTCAAAGCTTCTCCAGTTTCTTCTGATACTTGTTGATGAGAATGATCCGAGACTACGACGAGATCTTCAGCAATCGTGTCAGGCACCAAATTTAAAACATTAGTTTTGGGCTTCTCAAATTAGTCTTCATAAAAATTCTCAAACGATTTATTTAATTCGGAATTTTCTGCATTCTTTTCAGGTGACTCCATTGAAGTCTGCTTGTTAGGTTCGGGTCCTGAACTGGTATGTTCAGAAGCCATCACCACTCCTTCATCAAATTTGACGTTGACGCTCTCATTGATTGTCTTGGTCCGCTTGTTGTAGACACAGAAAGCAACTGACTTCTTCGAATAACCTATGAAAATACCTTCATCTGCTTTTTGATTAATTTTTCCAAGGTTGTCTTTATCATTTAGTATGAAGCCTCTGCATCCAAAAACATGGAAAAATTTAATATTAGGTATCAGTTTATTTATTAGTTCATAAGGAGTCTTTCTGAATCGTTTATTGATGATTGAACGATTCTGTGTGAAACAAGCTGTTGCAACAGCTTCAGCCCATAAGAATAACGGAAGATTGGAATACGCCAGCATCGTTCTTGCTGATTCCACTAGTGTCCGATTTCTTCATTCAACGACACCGTTCTGTTGTGGAGTTCTAGCAGCTGAAAACTGATGTGTGATTCCTACAGAATTCAAAAATGATTCAAAAGATTTGTTCTTGAATTCTATGCCGTTATCTGATCTGATTGACTGAACTGAAAGTTGTAACTTCACTTGAATTTTCCGGATGAAGTCTATGATAATTTCGGTAACATCTGATTTGGATCTCAGGAAGAAAACCCATGTGTACCGTGAATAGTCGTCAACTATCACCAATACATATCTTTTCTTATTAATACTTTGTACTCTCATTGGTCCACACAGATCCATATGTAGCAGTTCCAGTGCTCTCTTTGAAGAGTGTTCGGATTTGGATTTGTGTGAAGCTCTAGTCATCTTTCCTTTTTCACATGCTGCACACAACTGCTCCTTTTGAAATTTGAGAGTTGATGGCCCTTTAACTAACCCGCCTTTTGCTAGGTTGGTTAATTCATTAAAGTTCAGATGTGAAAGACGACGGTGCCATAGCCATGCTGTTGTAGATGTAGCTTTTGACGCTAAGCATACATCCTTTTTCAGATTAATGGATGCTAAGTCAATGGAGTACAAGTTGGTTTTCCTATTTCCTTCCAGTATTTCTTTACCTTCCCCAGATCGAATGCTGCACCGATTAGCTTTGAAGTTGACTTCCAATCCTTTATCACAAAGCTGTCCAATGCTAAACAAGTTATGGCCAAGACCATCAACATAGAAAACCTTCTGAATGGTAATTTTATTGTATGCAAGACTCCCATAACCTTTGATCGGACAAAACTGATCGTTTCCAAATCTGACCGTCCCACAGAACTTTTCTACAAAGTTCGTGAGTGTTTCTATTTGTCCGGTCATATGCTTCGAGCATCCGGAGTCAAGATACCATACATGATTTACCTATAAGACGAAATAGTACATGAGGTACCCACTTATAGTTGGGTACTTTTGATTTAGGTAAATCACGCAGTTTATGATGCGTTTTCTCATCAGATACGTCTTTTAGCTTTACAATTGATGATGATTTAGGTACCCACTTTTTAACAGTTCTTTTTGGTATCCACTTTTGTACAATTCGCGGCTAAACTGTTTTTGAAAGATTTTGTTGTGGAACCTTTTTCTGTTTGAAAAATGGGTCCTTTTTCTTTGGTTGCCATACGAGCTTATCAAAATTTACAAGTAATGATCAATATGCACTAGAATTCAAAGCAATTAAGTCAGTTCGAGAGAATTTTATACAAGATTTATCAACAAATTTATTATTACAGATAGAGTTTTCAAAATTGCTATTTCTAATGGTAACAATATTTTTCTTCACTCGCCACTCTTGTTTTATTTTCTTGTTTTTCTATTCTCTCTTCTTCTTTCTCCAAAGTTGCTTCCTTGAACCGTTCACAATATAATCTGACATAGAAGAAACATGAGAATTAGTAATCTTAGAAACTTGTTTCTTTTGTAAATTTTTCTTACCTTTTGAAGTTTGGACTTTAAGTGCAATTGAGTTCTTTGTAGAAGATGATTCACCTTTTTCAAATTTAGGATTATCAAAAATAACTTTTGTTTTCTCCTTCTTTTAGTTGTAAAGTTGGTAAATTTTCAGATGATTTTATTGAATCTGTAGAAATTCTTTGCAGAATTTTAACAGGTTCTTTTTGATCATCTGATTGTTTGTTATATAAAGGTTTTACAAATTCATCAATTTTAACATACATTTCCTCTAAGGAATTGAAATCAGAGTTCATAAACAGATCAAATTCTTTTTCCAAATTGATAGAATCTAGAGAAGTTGAAGATGATGGATCAGACAGCTTTTTGTTCTCAGGCTGTTTTTGTAACTTTTGTTCCAGAATTTTGAGTTCAGCCTTATGAGATTTATTTTCTGTCTCAAAGTTTTTGATTTTCAATTCAAGATCAGAGTTTATCTTTTCTAGAATTGAAAATGGCAAATATAACTTTTGAGATTAAGTAGTAGATTCAGATAAATCAAAATATGTCTGAATATACTCTTCTTTAATATTAGTATTATTACTTGATTCATTTATTTTGTTATAGTCAACAAAATTTTGCATTTTATCTTATCTTAATCTTTTTGATTCTTCACTAGATTCTACTTCATCAGATGCTTTCATAAAAGTCGTTTTTAATCCTAAATTCATATATCTGACATCATCGGTGAATTGGATATAGCTTTTTTCAGATACTTAGGATTTTCCCAACCAATACCAGATTTAGAATTGTAAAATTATGTGTCTTTTGGTTGATTTAAATAGATAGTTTGATCTGTTTGACCTCTTTTGATAAATTCATCTTCCATTTTCTTTATTTTCTCATAAAGCTCAGTTATTTCTTCAAAAATTGCATGGTATTTTACAGAAAAATTTGAAGCTTCTAATTCTGTCATTCTCAGTTTTTCTTGTAGGTCAGATATATTGTTATTAAGTTCTTGGATTTTGCTTTGAAGTTCTTTTTCTTTGTCTTGTAAATCTGAACTGCTCGTAATGTTAATGCTGTTTCTTTGGAAAAATCTAAAACTAAATTATGTTCATTACGTAACTTGTTTTTCCAAAGAGTGAGCATGTTTCTTTTCAGCTTTTAATGATTTTTCAAATTTCTTAAGCATAAAGGCCATCTGTGTTAATTTCTATTCAAGCATACAAGAATCATCAATTTCAGAGTCAGAGTTAGAATTTACCTCCGGTGTTTCTGAACTATCTGATTTTTCTGACTCTGAATGATCAGTATCATTGTCATTGCTGCATTCAGCTTTTCCTGCTGCCATTAACGCAAACTCTTCAGTCTCTTCCTCCTCAGACTCTTATTTTTCCTCATCCTCTTCATCTGTCAGCCCAACCCATACCTCATCTTCTGCTAGCATAGCTGACTCACTCATTTCTGACTCATTGAGAACTTCTGATTTCAGGCAGATATGAGCATCCTCATCCAGTATCTCTTCATCAGATAACTGTAGCCAATGGTCATCCTCTGCCATAAGAGCTTTTCCAGCTTCCTTTTCTTTGGCTAGGAGAGCCTTTCTTGTATAGTGGTCAGAATTTTTGACTACTGGCAGTCTACACTCACGGGCAAAGTGACCTGGTTTTCCACAGTTATAGCACTTCTGCTCTGTTTCTTTCTTCGCTGATTTATCAGATTTTTCATATTTTTCAGCTTTTCTGCCACTGCTCTCACCAGATTTTTCATACTTTTCCTTCTTTTCAAATTTCCTCGAGCCAGTCTTGTAGTGCATTTTGTTGTTGGTTGGCTTACGATAGAATTTCTTTTGAAATGCTTTAGTTAGCAGTGCCATCTGCTTTTTCATCTCTTCTATCTCGGAGTCTGCAGATGAATCTGATATGTCTGATTCGGAAGAGCTACTGCTGACTACTGCCCGTTTCTCCTTTTTCAGCTTAAATTTATACTTCTTTTCAGCCAATAAAGCCAAAGGGTCAACAGTCTCTTTCTCAGCTTTCTTCTTGCCAGATAATTTCCTCAAAACAACCTCTTGGTAGTTATTGAGGTTTTCAAAAATCATATGAAAGTCCATCTCTTCAATGTCCTTCGTCTGTTGGATTATCATGGCATACTTTTCCCATTCCGCGTTCAGTACGCTTAAGAACTTCACATTGATATCCAGATTGGACTTTGTTACCCCATTTCTTTTCATCTCACTTACCAGACTGACAAACCTCAGGTAAGTGTTTTCCAGTAATTCTCCTTCTCGAGCTCGAAAATTCTCGAATGTCATCAGACTGTTTCTTGCTCTGTTTGTTGCAGCCCTGTCAGATCCCCTCATAAGTTTACACACCTCATCCCATATGGATTTAGCGATCTTTGTGTTTGTAAGACATGTATAGATGTCATTGGCGATTGAGATTAGTAATAAATTCCTCGCTGTTTTGTCCCCTAACTTTCTTTTCTTCTGTGCCTCAGTTAAGTTTGTAACTTCAACTGTTCTTGGTGGAATTGGGGGATTTCCAGTGGGTACTCCAGGAATTGTTTCCATGAATATAGCTGGTCCTTTTGTTAAGGACTTTAACATTTATTCAGAAAGATCATGAAAACTTATGAATTCCAAAAACCTCTCCCTCCACTACACGTATGCTCCCCGATAGAGAATAGGGGGTTTAGTCTCTGATCCCATGGCAAGAGCGTCTTTTGACATTGTGATTGATATATAGGAAACTATCCAAGATCTGATGAAATTTGATTGAAATTGAAATTGTTGATCAACGGTTAAAAATTGATCAACCTTTGAAAGAGTGATTAGTGAAACTCGATTGAATCAGATGATCAACTCGAATGATAAGTTGATCAACTCGATCAAAGAGTGAGTGAAACTTGAACCAGTGTACAATCAACTCGAATCTATAACAAATGAACTTGTTAGAAGAAATAATCAACTCGAATGAAGTAGTGATTAATCTCGAATGACTCAGTGTAGGACTCGATTGATTCTTGCAAGAGTCGATTGATTCTGTGTTAAACTCGAATGAGCTCTGTATGAAACTTGAATGAGCTCTGTATGAAACTCGAATGAGTTTGTGTGAAACTCGAATTAAGTTTCTGTGAAACTCGAATTAAGTTTCCGTAAAACTCGAATTAAGTTTCAGTGAAGCTCGAATTAAGTTTCTGTGAAACTCGAATTAAGTTTCTGTGAAACTCAATTGATACCTTGTGATTAATTTCTTGATGAAATTAACTTTGGATCAACTCGAACGGATTTTAGTTCAACGTGAATGAAATGAGAGTCAACTCGATTAGCAATGCTAGTCAACTCGGTTACAAATGGAAGTCAACTCGATTATACTTGCAAGTCAACTCGAATGAATAACAAGTCCAACTCGATTGACACTAAAGTCAAACTCGATTTGAGCTTGTTATCAACTCGATTGGTAGTATCAGTCAACTCGAATTGCACATGAACATATAATAATTCGAGTTTCTTAGTTTTTCAGAATTTTTAACTCTGAAATTCAATTTAATTTGTAAAACACAACTATTTTCAACCAAATTAAAATCGAAGGTAAGGATTCTGATTTCAAACACTTTTTGTGAAAGTATATTGTCCAAAAACAGATCTAAATGTGACTTTTGCAATAAAACAGTGAAGAACTTTAGGTTTTTTAAAATTTTAGAAAAATCACTAGATCTTTTTCTGTGTTTGATGAATCAAAACAAAATTATATTCAATTGAATCGACTACCTATCATTTTCCTTCGATCCAAATTTCAGAATCTATAATCAACAGGATAAAAACCCTTGATGATTATTAGGTTTTTCTTCAAGAACACTGTTCGAAAAATTCAATTTCAGATAAAAAATTCACCCCTAGATGCTCTGATACCAATTGTGAAATATAGATTCCTAACAATCAATCAACAACAACAATTAATCAAGAACAACAAACAATTAACACTAACCGAATGCTTCGATTTATGACAGATTGATTACAAAAAGGAGAATAGAATATTTGTGTACTATAGCCCTAGCTCTGAAATCCGTGCAATCAATATTTGCAAATTGTCAGATCTGTATTCTATTACAAAGTCAAAGTCCTATTTATATACTATTTACAATTATGGACTAATTACAAAGCACACCCTAAACTTTGTATTACATCAACAAAATATATTCCAACAACTGAGAAGAGTCTCCAGGCATTGGTGTAATGTATGGTCCTGATTGATCAACTTCGTGTGCCAGTTCAGCCATATTATCTTCATCATCATCATCATTCCCTTCATTTCCACCCTCTTGGATATTCAATAACGTTCGTTCAGGATTCGAATCAGCCTCACCACCCCTCACATCTCCTTCAACACCCTCACTCTCATCAAGGTTACCCTGTACGTCAACCCCTTGTTGACGTACCTCCTCTCCTATACTCCCTGGGTATGAATTCTCGGTTCTTGAGTTTTCACAGGAACGTGATCTATTCGGTATAACCTCACACTCTCAGCATTTGCATCAACATATTTTAACAAAGACTCAGGAATCGACATTATGTTTGCATTAGGATCATCATGGACTCTGTGTAAGCTCATCATCACATAATCCGGGCACTTCTGTGACTATGACCTCATTGGTATCTTATCATTTGCTCGCAGTATCCCTCTAATCAATATTTGAATGAAACGTTGTAGGGGCACAAACTTCCTTGCTCAATTAGTAGTCTTTGCTAGTACTATTTCTTTAAGGTCCTCCCATATGCATTGCACAAAATCGTAATGCTTATTGTAAGTTACTCTATGGAAAAGTCTTAAGCAATGCAAGCTTCCTCGATCAATCCCAGTATGTTTTGAGGTCATACATATGTTCAAAATTCCGAACAGTGTATACCATTCCCCATTCAGACTATTGCGGTGAAACATAGAACTCTTGGTCAGTGGTTTGGTATATCCAAGGCTTATAAGGTCTAGACAAAGTTGCTCATCGGAGACAAAGTCCTCAAAATTGACAAATTCTAGGAAATTGACAGTATCTATGTGTCTAGGTAAGAACAGGTTATGACGCAGTCTAGCAAGAGTGATCTTGGCTTTAAATTGGTCAATGTGACTTTCCAATGATGATTACCGACATCAGGCACAAATTTGATTGTATGCCAGAACTATTGTAAATAGATCTGAGGAACTGGTGGCTTGTATTTTAGAATGTAACCGAGAGGGTGACCTTTGAGGATTTCGACAATCACCGGATGGCTGACTTCGATAGAATTAGGATCAAACCGGTTATTGTTGTCAAGCAGGTTTAGGCAGTGTTTAGGCTTATGAAGTTTGGTGTCTAGTATGGGGATGGTCTGGTTACTGAGGCTGACTTTATTGGTTTGGAAACTAAAGTATGATTGGATGATGAATGCGAGTCTGATGAATTTGAGTTATGGGTGGGGGTTTGGGAAGCCATTTGCCACATGTAAGAATAACAAACATGTTAGATATATCAGGTAAACAAGCTGAATCCTACAGATAGAGAAATATAACATTTAACAAAAAAAATTAGAAACATCTGTGTTATATTGTTTAAAGCATAGGGATTCCAGACAGTAATCTTAAAATATTAATGTTAGGACTTCAAAGTCAATCGTTAAGAGAGCAATGTTAATGTAAAACAAATTTTAAAAATTTAACTCGTAAAATGTGAAATTTCTTTGAAAAAATTAAATTTCCCACACTTAGAAATTTTTTTGAAAAACTGAACTCAAACTCGGATGACACAGAGACGAAGTCAAATGACACACACACACAGTCTTGGGTGAAGAATAGACAAAATCGATTGAAACTAGTGTAAACTCGGGTGAAGTTACACTAAACTTGAATAAAGTTATGTCAAACTCGGGTGACATGTGAGTAAACACGGATAAAGCTTCAACAAACTCGATAGAACCTAAACCATACTCGAATGACCTTTCAACAAACTCGGATAACACTAACACTTACTTGGATGTTTCTTTTTCAAACTCGAAATAATTTAAGTTTTCCTCGGATGATAAGTCATTAAACTCGATTAAACCTAAGTGTTTCTCGAATAACCATTTGATCGAGTTTGGAAAACTGAAAATATTCTAAGTCCCATTTATATCAAACTCGTATGAGACTTAGGTTTTCTCGGGTATTTTGTTGCCAAACTCGATTAGAACTAGGTTTTTCTCGGATGACTCTTTGCCAAACTCGGTTAAAACACAATTTTCTCGATTGATGTCTTAACCGAGTTTGAGAGTTTTAAAAAATTCTAAGTCCCAAACATGTTCTGAAAATTTGAAAATGCATTTCAAGGACTTTTTGACCTAACACTTGACAAGTTCCTACTCGAAAGTACATTTTGAACACTTTCCCTTTACTGAAGTTGTTTCAAAAACAACTTTTTAACTCTCAAAAATCCGATTTTCAGAATGTTCAAAAACTCGAAAAGTTCATAATGAATAATTGAAATTAAATGTTGCATGATGTAAGATAAGTCTTAAAATTTGATTTTCAAGCTTATATGAACATTATGCACACATACTTACTATCAATTTCAGATTGGGCAAATTACCTAGAAAGGTAATATAAAATTCAAAAATTGCCAATAAAGGTAATGTAAAATTTTTTAGGCCAAGAAAGATAACATAAAATTTAAATTTGACAAAAAAGGGTATTGATGACAAATTAAGAAGGTAAATTTTTAATTTTATGCTCCCTTTTTTGGTAAGCGAATAAAATTTCATTATCTTTCTTGACCTAAAATTTGAATTTCATGTTCTTTCTCGGCCAAAATAGAATTTTATATTACCTTTCTTGGCAAAAACTTTTTTACAGTACCTTTATTGTCAAATTTTGTATTTTATATTACCTTTCTTGGTAATTTTCCCTTTCAGATTTGAAACCCAAATGATGAATCTATGATTTTCACACACCGACACACACTGAAACACACACAGTTAATTAAACACATAAACTCGAAAGAATAATCTGAAAAATACAAAAAACAGAAACAAAAAATTAATAAAATACTTACAAATCTTTTAGTAGAAACTTGAAATCCAAAAGAAATGGTCGCTTGTTGATAATGATTGGAGAGAAATTTGAAGAAGTCGGTGTACAGTACTTGGTTTCCAAAAAAATTTGAATTCATATTTATATCACTTTTAACCCGACCCATTTCTCTTTTAAACATTGAAGCCAAATATATTTCTTTTTATCAATTAAGCCCACCAAAAAAATATAAAAGATACACACATAAAAAATAAAACAAATCACACAAAAAAAATATAGCAACTAAAAAAAATTGAACAAACCAAAAAAATTTTATAACAAATAAAAAAAATATAGCAACACACACAAAATATAAAATGAAATGAGCTAAAAATAAAATGATAAAAAAATGAACTAAAAGAATAACTAAGAGAGAAAAAAATAATCTGAACTCCAAAAAAAAAAACTTCGCTCACCCTTGAATTTTGCATTGATGCTCCCCCCCCTTAGATGAATATCATCTTTTAATCATGATCCCCCTGCAAACAAGCAGATAAAAAAAGTATCAGATATAAAATATCATATAAATGTTTAGTTTGCTCCCCCTACACATGACAATCCAATTCAGTTAAATCTTATAAAAATCAAAACATTAAAATCACAAGAGATTAACACATAAATTAAATCAAGTAAAAAGTTGTAAAATTAAAATTATATTTTGTAACATCTGAATATTTAAATCTACCGATTTAGCATACCCAAATTGTATACCAAAAATTTAAATCGTTTTTCATCTAACGCTTTGGTAAACAAATCAGCTAGTTGATATTCAGTCGGTACAAAATATAATTCTACATTACCATTTTCTACATGATACTTTATATAATGATACAGAATGTCGATGTGCTTTGTATTAGAATGTTGCACCGGATTGGAAGCAATAGCGATTGTGCTCTGTGAATCACAATAGATTGGGATCTTCTAAGGTGTAAACTCGTAGTCACGCACTTCATCCACAACACTTGTGAACAGCACGATGATACAACAACATATTCAGCTTCAACTGTTGACAGTGACACATAGTGTTGTTCTTGGATGACCAGCAGACGGGTTTATTGCCAAGGAATTGAACTGCTCCTGAAGTGCTCTTTCTATCCATTTTATCTCCTGCATGATCAACATCAGAAAACGCAGTCAATGTAAATGTTGATTCCCTAGGATACCACAAACCTAAGTTCGGAGTACCCTTCATATATCTTAAAATTCTTTTGGCAGCAGCCCAATGAGATTCTTTTGGATTTGCCTAATATCTAGCACAGACGCTTGTAGCAAACATAATATCAGGTCTACTCGCAGTTAATTACATTAATGACCTAATAATTCCTCGATAATGAGTTACATCAACAGTTTTTCCTGGAATGTCCTCATCGAGTTTCGATTTAGAATCAGGAGCCATGAGTGTTTTCATTGGGGTACTGTTGACCATGTTAAATTTCTTCAACATCTCTTGAATATATTTTGACTGGTTGATGAAAATTCCATCATTCAGTTGTTTAACTTGTATCCCCAAGAAAAAATTGATTTCACCCATCATGCTCATTTCAAATTTCTCGGACATTAAAAACGTGAAATTTTTACAAAATTCAGTATTAGTACACCCAAATATTATATCATCTACATATATTTGTATTACTATGATATCTGGACCCTGACATTTAATGAATAGGATAGTTTCCACTGCACCATTGTTAAAGCCACATTTTAAGAGATAAAATGATAAGGCATCATACCAAGCTCGTGGTGCTTGTTTAAGGCCATACTGTGACTTATCTAAAATATATACATGACCAGGCTTCGAAGGATTTGTAAATCCTTCGGACTGATATGTGTATACTTCATCTTTTAACTCCCCATTCAAAAACGCAGTTTTTACATCCATTTGATAAACAGTAAAAATTCTTATGAGCGGCAAATGCTAAAAACATCCTAATAGCTTCCATTCGGGCAACGGGGGAAAATGTCTCGTCGTAGTCTATTCCCTCATGCTGGCTATATCCTTTGGCCACAAGTCTTGCTTTATTGCGCATGATGAGACCATGTTCATCTTTCTTGTTCTTCAATATCCACTTCGTGCCATTTATGGATTTGTCTTTCGGCCTTTCTACCAACCGCCGACTCTCAACCTCTCAAATTGATTGAGCTCCTCTTGTATCACTACTATCCAATCTGCATCCCGAAGAGCTTCTTTCACCGTTTTGGGTTATATCTTACTCAAAAAATTTGAGAAGAGACATTCATTAATGGTAGCTCTCCGGGTTTGAACGGATGCAGAGGGATCACCAATGATGTTTTCAGGTGGGTGGTCCCTTGTCCATTTAAAAGAATGAGGATAAGGTTGGAGTTGGTCTTGATTGAGATTCAAGTCCAGGTAAGGTAGACGGGGGATAGGTTCTGATGTTGATGGAATATCAACTAAAGTAGAGGATTTAGATTTTTGAGTATTCAAGGGAGTTTCTTGTAATTCTAGAGCTTGAGATTGTCATACACTCTTAGACGGGATGTGTACATCAGTTAACGAAATATATTCAGTATCTCCAGAAATAGGTGGATGTGAATGATTTGAGACTACCACAGGATATTCAGTAACCCTGTCAGGAACCAAAATAGGAAGATCAGTTTTGGTCTTATTAAAGTAGTCATCATTAAAGTTTTCAAATAACGTATTTAAATCATTCATATACTCTTTCAGCTCCAATGACTTCATAAAAGTCTTCTGTTGAGACTCAGGTCCTGAACTGGCCTGTCCAAGAGCCATTATGATGCCCTCATCAAAAGTAACGTTGGCGCTTTCGTTGATGGTCTTTGTGCATTTATTGTAAACTCGGAACGCCACTGATTCTTTTGAGTATCCAATGAAAATTCCTTCATCAGCTTTCTGATTGAATTTTCCCAATTTGTCTTTATCGTTTCAGATAAAACACCTGCAACCAAAGACATCGAAAAATTTGATATTAGGAACTCGTTTATTAATTAACTCATATGGCGTTTTTTCGAATCTTTTATTTATGATCGATCTATTATGGGTAAAACACGCAGTAGCCACAGCTTCAGCCCAGAGGAACAACGACAGATTCGAATTTGCTAGCATCGTCCTTGCAGATTCAACAAGCGTTCGGTTTCGTCGTTCAACTACACCGTTTTGTTAAGGGGTACGAGCAGCCGAAAATTCATGCGATATTCCAACAGACTTAAGAAATGTCTCTATGGACTTACTCTTAAAATTTGTACCATTATTAGATCTAATGGTCTGGACAGAAAGCTGCACTTGGCCTGTATTTTGCGTATGAAGTCAATTATGATCTCAGTAGCTTCAGACTTAGATCTTAGGTAGAACACCTATGTATATCTTGAGTAATCATCAACGATCACCAAAACATATTTCTTCTTATTGATGCTTTGTACTTTCATTGGCCCGCATAAATCCATATGAAGTAGCTCTAAATGCCTAGTTGAAGAATGTTCAACTTTTTATTTGTGTGAAGCCCTCACCATTTTCCCTTTCTCACAGGCGGCACACAACTACTCCTTTTGAAATTGGAGAGTCGGAAGACCTTTTACTAAACCTCCTTTTGCAAGGTTAGTCAGTTCTTTGAAGTTCAGATGTGAAAGACATCGATACCACAACCAGGATTCCTTTGAGGATGCCTTAGACAGTAGACAGACATCCTTTTTCAGATTTATATTTACTAAGTCTATGGAGTACAAATTAGTATTCCTAGTTCTAGCTAGGATTTCCTTCCCTTCTCCAGATCTAATGCTACATCTATTCACCTTAAAATTGACTTCCAAGCCTTTGTCGCACAGTTGGCCAATACTGAACAAATTGTGGCCAAGACCATCTACATAAAACACCTTCTAAATGGTGATCTTATCTTATTCCAGACTTCCATAGCCTCTGATCGGACAGAACTGGTAATTGCCGAATCTGACCGTCCCACAGAATTCATCCACGAAATTCGTGAGGGTGTCTCGTTGTCCAATCATGTGCTTGGAACATCCACAGTCAAGGTACCACACATGATTTACCTACATGACGAAGTAAACAGTGAGGTACCCACTTATAGTTGGGTACTTTTGATTTCAGTAAATCATGTGGTATCTCATCACTTAGATAAACAGATAAGTTCTTTGCTTTCGAAACCCACTTTTTAAAAATCTTTTTGGGTATCCATTTTTGTACAGTTCTTTTAGGAACTGGTTTTTGAAATTGTTTCTTTGGATCCTTTTTCTGTTTAAAATTGGAAACCTTATTATTTTCTACCCATACATACACATTAGAATTATACAATGATTTAACATTCAAAGCATGACATTTAATAGAATTAAAAGACAACAGTTCAGCACGAGAATATTTGGAACACTGTTAAGCATTTGAGTTATTACAGACATATTTTCCTACGAAACTAATCCTATCTGTAATACTAGGGTCTTTTATTCTCCACTCTTTTCTAAAACTTGTCTTTTTCCTTTCAACTTGCTTCTTTCGCCACAATTGATTTGAAGTTCTTTTCACAATATTATCTGACATAACAGAAGAACATGAATTAGTTGATTTAGAA
Source organism: Centrapalus pauciflorus (assembly GCA_020465985.1). Classification (NCBI taxonomy): domain Eukaryota; kingdom Viridiplantae; phylum Streptophyta; class Magnoliopsida; order Asterales; family Asteraceae; genus Centrapalus; species Centrapalus pauciflorus. Next base: position 315,718 of record JAANYP010000798.1, on the reverse strand, counting down.
TTAGATTTATTCTGTAAAAATTTCTTATCTGTAGAAGCATCTAATCTCTTTGCATTATTTACCTTTGAAGACGACAATTCACCTTTTTCAAATTTAGGAGCAACAAAAGAAACTTTTGCTTTCTCCTTCCGTTGTAAAACAGGTGATGAATCTGATTCAACCTTAGGAGTTGTAGGTATTCTTTTCAAAATACTTACTGATCCTTCGGTTTTATCAGTTTGTTTGTCATGAACAAGTTTTATAAATTCATCAATTTTAACAAACATTTCTTCCAAAGAATTGAATTCAGAGTTCATGTACAGATCAAACTCTTTTTCAGAATTAATAGACTCAGGTTTAATTGAAGATATATGATTTGGTCGAGATTTGATTTCAGGCTGTTCTTTAAGTATCATTTCCAAATCTTGAATAACATCCTGAAGTTTGGCTTTTTCATTCTCAAAAGTTTGTATTTTCAATTCAAGATCAGAATTAATCTTCTCAAGAATTGAGTTTGGAATGTATGGCTTTTGAGTGAAAGTTGTATTTTCAGACAAATTTTTATCATAATATGTCTAAATATACTCTTCTGATTTTGATGGATTTTTATAACTTTCATTTAGAATGTTATAATCCAGATTACTTTGCATTTTATCTTGTCTCAACCTTTTCAGATCTTCACCTGATTCTATTTCATCTGATGCTTTTAAAATTACCATTTTCAATCCTAAATTCATATCTCTAGTATCATATAAAGTTGGTGAACACGAAATTGCTTTCGTCAGATACTTAGAATTTTCACAACCAATTCCAGATTTTGAATTATAAAAAAATCGGTATCTTTTGGTTGATTCAAATGGATTGTCTGATCTGTTTGACCTCTTTTAAGAAACTCATCTTCTAAGGATTTGATTTTCTCATAAAGTTTCGTTCTTTCAGCAAAGATAAGATTATATTTTACAGAGTAATTTGCTGATTCTAATTCAGCTAATTTCAGTTTTTCCGTTAAGTCAGAAATTTGTTACTCAGCTTTTGGTTCTCAAGTTGAAGATTATTGTATTTTTCTTCCATGTTAGACACTGATAGTAATGGAAATGCCTTATCTTTGGAAAACTCTAACACTAAATCATGTTCAAGTCTTAATTTGTTTTCCAAAGAATGGACATTCTTTTTCTCGGCTTTTAAAGATTTTTCAAATCTTTTCAACATGTAAGCCATTTGAGCTAGTTTTTCTTCAAGCTCACATGAGTTGTCTACATCTCAGTTAGGATTAGAATGTACCTCGGGTGTCTCTGATTGATCTGAAGTATTTGATTCTGACCCATCATCCTCTTGGTCTTTGCTGCACTCACCTCCTCCTGTAGCCATCAGCGCTGATGCGAGTGTCGTTAACCCGTCAAAAATAACCACTAAATACCTTAGAAGCTAGGGTAAGTAGGGATTGTATCCACAGAGAGCGAGAGGTTAAATGTACGTATTCGAGCGACTAGCGTTGTAATTTAAATAATTTGAAAAGATTAATTTGGTTTGTAAAAAGGTGATTAATTGATTTATAAGATTAACTACTTACGAGATTTGTAAAAAGAAAACTTAATAAAATTGTTTGATTAAATATAATACGAAGATAACCATTCCCGGATTCCACACTTAGCTTTGTATTTAATTTATAAACGATGTGAAGATTACATAGACATAATCTTTTTATAATTATTATTAGATCCGTTACGTGATCTTGGGCATAACGCGTGACATGTTTGATTACTCGTCTTAATTAAATAAATAACTCGGCACGAATAATAAAATATCAACGAACTATCTTGCGAAACGCAACCAAACAAATAACAATCATTCGTTTACAATCTAAATATAAATAATAAAACCATGCAAACATAAAGTAATCGTTCATAAAATAAAACACTTAGCGTTGTGCTTCCTCCGAGAATGATTATGCGAGATTAGCCGGACATTCTTTGCGTAATGCTCAAGAGTTGTGTGTCCATCTTCGTAGCTTGACTCGTGTGCTCTTCGTACTTGTGTTCGCTCAAATGGGGTCCTTTTCCTTAGCTTTCTTCTCAAAAAAACGATCCTTTCTTTAAAACTCTGACTTTGTATTTATAGGAAAAGCTGGAAAAACCCTAAAAACGGCTGGATATTATTTTTATGGGCTGGGCGCAGCCGTAGTCGCAGGCCTGCGCCCCCCCCCCCCCTGCGTCTGTCTGTGAAAATCCGTATTTTTGTGAATTAATTTCTTCATCTGAGCACTTGGTCTGGGCGCAGGGCTACGCCCCCCTCTGCGCCTGGCTTTGAAAATTCGTCCTTTTTTCGCCCATTTAAGCTGGATATTCTTTACCTGTACAAGCACAGAATTTATTCAATAGTAGCACATTCTATGACATTTTCTCACTAAAAAACAACTCCTTTACGTCTAATAAACACGGTAAACTATAACCCGATCAAACTTCCCCAACTTAACCCTTGATCGTCCCGAGCAAGCAACGAAAATCAGACTTTTAAAACATCGGGTTTATCAAGCATGAAAGACATAATCAACTTTTTTAAACAAACACTAGCCTTCATGAACATAATAAAAATCAAAGCCACGAACTGGACTATTTTCAAATATATTATGATGTTTCTCGGATAGTTGTTCAAAAATTCCTCACCACTATTATCCTTTTAGCTCAAGGTTATAGAATTGAATTCACGTGGGTCACTAGATCATCTTTTTCCTCGATGCATGATTAAAGCTATGAAATTTTCTTTTCTTTTTGATCTTTTTCATGCATTATCTATGTTTTTCATTTCAAGTTTACATGGCTTTCTAGATGATTCGTGTAACAGGATTTGGGTCAGCCACTCCCAGACCAGTTGGCCTTAGGGGAGTAGGCATGATGGTACCCTTCAGACTTAATATCCTGAATCGACTAGGCCACACTTGAATTGAGGCTCTATTCGTGTTCGCTTCCTCCCCCTTATTGCATGAATAAATAGCGGCTATTGGAACTTTTGTTATTTATCACTCACTACAACACTATATATCCTACTTCAAATTCGGTTCACTAACTTGATTTTAAGTGTTTATGACTCTCAGTGTTGTATTTAAACTCATATAATTAAATCTTTTTACTTGAAACCGACCTAACTAACATCCTCATATTTAAGTCGCAAGCTCAACAATAAGGATTTATTGGGTTAATTGATCGGATCATTTTACGGCTTACTTCTCACACAACCTTCTTTAAAGAAACACATTTATTCAAGAATAAAAATGCATGCGAAAATAAATCATCCTACTTAAAGAAAAGGAATGGAAGAACCTGACTACTGTGGTGGTGGCGGCGGTCCAAAGATGCCGGCAAAGAATTCCCCAAAAGGATTTTGATCTTCTTGCATGAGTGGCGCAGGTGGGTATGTGTTCGCAGGGTGCACCACGCTGTCTCCTCGTGTTGTGGTTGGGACCCGACCATAAGCTGGGAAGTATTGAGGTGTTCGCTCCTCAATGTTCAACTCTCGAAATTCTGCCATTGATAATCTTCGTATGGTTGGTGTGGCAGTCCGACGTTATAGTTCATGTGGTCTCTTACTGCATCAGTGTATGCCCAGTGCTGCTGGTTGTAGAAGGCATTCTGAAATGCCGATGCGCGCACACCTGTGTAGATATCATCAATGCGGCTCGTCTGTGTTTCCAACTCGTGTTGGAACTCATCCATCCTCCCAACTACATCCTCTTGGAAACTACCCAACCGCAGGTTCATTGCGTCCAACCATGCAATCACTTGAGACATATCATTGGCTCCTCCCGCTGCATGTACTCTCTCTGCCTGATGCTGGTGATAGGCTTCTGCTTCTTCTACGTCATACGGCTCTCGGTGCGTCTTCCCCGTTTCTGAATCGAAGATTTCGAACTCTTGATCTGTTTGGCGCAGGGTGATGCTTTGTATCATGGCTGCTGTGATGACGGCGCCAGAGACTCCCCTTGGAACAGAGATGGGGGAAATTGCTGCTTTGAAACGACCCGTTCTAATAACGCGGCGCTTTTACTAAAATCTGCAACATAAACCTCGAATTAATAAAATAAAGCTTTCTAAGTTCAAACTACAACCATCAGAGTACACTATACTTCAAATGTAGTTATTACAACCAAATTGAAAGTCTAGGGATCTACCCATCCCAATTATGAATTCATTAATAATTACAAATTGAGCGGAAGTCTATCTGATACCACGAGTTCTCAAACTCTTGACCCTGAAGCTGGTGTTTTCCCTTTATCAGCTAAACCTGAAACATTGCCCCCACAACTGGGGTAAGCCGTCACCTACCGAGTAACAGATTTAATAGCACAAATAAACATGATATAACATGAATGATACAATTATCGGCACAAAGTCAACATGTGTAGCACCCGGCCTTCCCAGCAGTGCGTCCACGAATAGGTAGTCTGTGTAGCATCCGACCTTCCCAGCAATGCATACACAATAACACAGCTTGCGGCACTCCCGTCTTACAGCGTATAAAAATAACATGCAGCCACACAGGCATGCAATCATCACATAAATACACAGTATGCATACTGGGGAATAAGGGTTATCATGTAACAATTCATGGTGATGAAAAAGAATGGCAGATATCAAAGGCAATATGGCAGCGAAATGGATAAGCACGGTAATATGAAATGAAATAGATAACCAGCACAAACATATTAAATTGATCATTTATGAAATTAAATCAATTACTCACCGTGCCCGCAAATCCGTACTCGCCAAACGACAACTTGATATCCACTGAAGGCACTACCAAGAGCCACACATCTCAACTGAACTACTAGAGTCCTGATATAAAACGTATATTGCCGATTTATCAATATCCTTTACTTTATAAATTACGATGCCCAATATCTAATTCTATTTATTTGTTAATAATTTACTATCCCATTCGTTTATAATAAATCTGTACTTCTCTGCATAAAATGGTTTATTTTTGTTACATTATTAAAATAACCTTATAATTTAAAGTAAATATTTAATCTTTAGTTACAACAATTATAAAAATATTAATTGAAGTTGCATGAATACTCACCAACTTGAGTTAAATAACTAAATTATTTACTTATAGAATATTTAATTCCCTTTACATATATCATATTACAATTTAAAAGAATAGTCTCACCAACTTTATTTAATTAACCAACCCAAATCTATCAAATAAAAAAAAACATAATTAATTAAAGGGACAACCTAGTCAACATCTAACGAAGCCCAAAATTAGATTCTAACCTAAGCCCAAATAATTAATAAATACAACAACTAAACTTAAAACTATAACCCTTTTAATTTATCAAATTATTTGCATATAACAATCCAAATAGAATAAGAAGAAGCAAGTCCACTTAAAATTACCAAAAATAAATTTTGAAGCCATCCATTAAAAGTGTCCAGCCCAATTCCTTTCTATATTACATGACTAAACTAAAAAGCCCACGAAACAACAAAAAAAAAAAAAAAACTGCAGCCCATCTGAATTGTTAAAACCCATAATCTAACCTAATTGAACTCAAAAAGAATTAAAAGAAAAGGAAAAAAAAACATCTGAATCTCATTATCTCCTCTCACTGCTTGGTGCACAGGAAGAATAGAAGAGGAAGAGCAGCTCCAATGGTCAATCAGAGAGGTGGCGGTGGCCACCGGCCACGCCGCCGCCGCACCTCCTCTCCGGTGACTCAAACCCACCCCCTTTCTCTTGATTTCGAATCTCATAATCCCCTACATATTCTAGATTTTTCTTCAAAAGTTAAATCTCCAAGAATTTTGGAAAGACAAATCTATTGATTGTAAATCTGATTTTAATCACCAAATAATATTGAAATCTTGTTTTTCATCATATATTAAACATTACTACATAAATTTTCGAGTTCAACTAGTGCACCCACCACATCACCATTACAGCTCATTGGAAGTTTTTTTTTTACTTGATATGAAGAAAGTGATAGATTATTCTTACAGATAATAGTTCATTTTCAGATTCATAAAACATTTCTGATCTCATTTATAGTGGTTTTATATAGATTTTCGGATTAAAGGTCGAAACCCCTTTAATCCTCCATGGTTGTTCATTGAAGCTTTTAAACCAAAAAAAAATGATGAAGATGAGGATAATAAACATTATTGGTTATTCATTTCTAGTTTAATAAACAACATTTATATTTTTTTTATGAATCCTAACATCACTTGAAAATTACATACGGGAATAAGAATGAAGTTTGATGGTTACCTCAAAAGTTTAACAATGGTTTTTGTTATGATGTTGTTGATTTGATGGTAATGATATTGCAACTTGTTGATCCAAATCTTGAGTTTCCAGCCCAAAATCAGAAAAAGAATACCCAATTGATATGAATGTGAGGGTTTGTGATGAAATGGTTGTAGGTTTCATGTGTGTGTATATATATATATGAATGTATGCAGAAAAGTTGGGTGATGATGATGATATTAGATGTATAAATGCATGCATATATTAATTTTTTTTAAATGAATATAATGATATATATATATTAGTTTGTAACTATTTCCAATTTGTTAAAATTTACAAATTCAACACTCTAAATGACAACAATGAAATTTGATAATTTATATCGTATTTTCTTGAATTAATCATTAAATTAAATGACTCGAAATTAATTAATTACCTCGAAAATTAGCGGGTGTTACATGCTTGAGCCCTCAAAAACTCTGATATAATCCATCCGTGAGGGATGATCTTCCTCTCCCGTGTGTCATACATCGACCAAAGGTCGTCCATTACAATCCAAGCAAAGGAGAGGCTTGGCTCTCCTGTCATCAATGCATAAAGAATAGTTACCTCCTTGTGCCGAATCTTTGTCAAATCACTGTCTCTCGGAAGCACATTGTTGGTAACAATCTTATGCAACACCTTCGCCATGGGGCTAAGATCACACCTGGCATATGCCGTATACCCTGGAGCGGCATTGTAGTCAATTCTTAATATTTCCGCCAACTGTGTAGTCCATTCGCCCTCCCATGTCCTATCCGTGAATGCCAGTTGTGCATCCGTCTTATACTCATAGTTGAAAACACGTGCCTCGTCTGCTCCAACACCAATATCAACTCCAAAAACTTCTCTCAATGCTTGTGCATTCATCGAGAACTCGTGTCCATTTACACGCCCTATCATTGTAAAATCGCCTCTGAACCGTCCTTCTTCTCGTCTCAATGTTGACATCCATTCTACAACCTCGTCATGATAGATATGCTCCCCTCCTAAGTCCAATACCGCCTCCCATCCTAAAAGGTCGAAACATCTCACTACCCCATAGTTCTCAAACTCATCTTTCTTCACTCTCTTTTCTACTAAAACTTTGCCCGAGAATTTCTTCGTCATGAATAATTGTCGCCGTATGTTGGCCGGGTGCTGTGACAGATAGAAGTCCGGGTTCCATTCTACCCTTGGTTGGGTAGAGGAACTGGCACCTTCTCCCACACGTTGTCTTGTTTGGCGAGACATCTGCAATTACGATGACTTAAGTATATATATATATATATATATATATATATATATATATATATATATATATATATATATATATATATATATATATATATATATATATATATATATATAGTTATAAAATTCTCAAGTCGTTCTACTTTCACAATAAGGAATCATAACTTATAATTTGTGCAATAATCTCTTCATATGTAACATAAAGATGCATAACTTATTCATATTAAGCTAAACACATTGTCACATTTAACAATTTAAGCGAATTGCACAAAATAGCAATGAACTTTTCAGAAATTGACTAGCATGCCTTTTTTTTAATTGTAACCATGATTTTACTTAATACTCTACTTTTCATCATAAAAGCACTAAGTTTGTCTTGTTAAATTAGCCATGCAAAAAGTCAATCTAAAAGTCAAAATCATCTTCAAAAACTCCATTAAAGCTTGGTTGTTCTAGAAATGGTGGAAATTTCATACCTTGCTTTTGATGAAAATGGAGGAGGAGTTGAATCTAACTTTGTAGTGGATAAGTTCCTAGCTTGATTTTCCTTTCCCCAACTTGAGTTGAAAACTCAAGTTCCTTCCCAAATCCTGCGTAATGTGAATATCTACCTTGATTTCTAGTGATTTTTGTAGGCAAAATTCGGTTTTTAGTGTAAAAATATGTGAAAGGGATGAAGGAACCGTAAAGGGGGCGCAAGGGTGCTCTTGGTAGGGTTTACTAAAATTTTGTTTCTATTTAAAATGGTGTAAAAACGGGCAGGCGCACCCCTGGGCGCAGGCCTGCGCCAGCGGCTGCGCTTGGTGGGCCTGTTCGGTTCAAAAAATTTTCGTTTTTTCAGTTGGTTGGGTACATGCTTGGCTTGATAATTTACGTTTTTTCAGTAAAAATTTACGATTTACAAGCATTTTTCCTAAACTTCTTAACACATTTATGTGTTTCTCCTTCCCCAACTTAAAAGATTGTGTCGTCCTCGACACTAAGAGAGCTGAAAAATAGTTACATGAGACGAGTGATATGTGGATAACAAAATCATTGCAAGTAATAGTCCTAATAGTCATGGCAAGAAATTGTTACGAAGTCCTAAATCCTCGGTGCCAACATAAACACCGATCACTTACTTGTTTATGGCCTATGGCCAATTACACAACCAACTAGTAAATGTTTAAATGTCAAGAACCATTGTTTGTTAGTGGAGATCACGCGGAACAACTATATCGATACTCATCGGGAGATGTCATATGTGAGGTACGGGCAGAGGTGGTGTGGGAACTTCGGCCGCCGACAACCCGCTCAAGCTCTTCCACCCTAGATTGGAGGCTAGAGAGCCAGTGGGAGTGAGCTCCCACCGAAATTCCGTGGACGTTGAAATCGTGCTTGAGCTTGTCAACCTCCATGAGAATCGCTTTGTTTGCCGCAAGTAATCCCTCAACTGCGTCTTTGATTGCTGTAAGCCGTGCCTCCAAAACATCATTTGATGAAGGTTGTGACTGTGACGTGCCTCCTTTTTCGTTATGCTCCTCGACTAGCCTTGCTTTACCTTTCTCCAGAGCATTCTCATACCTATAAAAAGAACGAGCTGCAGGGATGATTGAAACTGTGCCATGAGCTGGATCCCTAATCAGAAAAGTGCCCGAAACTTGCTCAAACGTTAATCCCTCCATGGTATGTCTAGTAAACCACACATCATTTGGCCCAAACAAATGTGGGCTAGCTCCCTCAGAAATGACTCCCATGTTAATAAACAACTCACTTAGCATACGACCATAGGGGATTTCCATCTGTGTTTTTGAGAAGGTGGCTTCCCATATGGTTTGCATCATGATATAGGCGAGGAAGATGGCGAGTTTACTAGTGATCAATGCGTGAATGAGTATCACCTCTCGTGTCCGAACGGCGGTGGTGTTAAACGATCGTGGTAGGATGTTGAAAACAATAATTTTCCACAACACCTTTGCCCATGGTCGTAGATCACCTCGGTAGTACTTAGAGTAAACCCGTGCCTGCTCGATAGTGAGGTTGAACACCTCCGTCAGTTTCTTAGCCCATCCTTCAGAATGCCGTAAGACGCCACTTGACAGATCTTGTTCAGTCCAAAATTCTCTTGCTACCGGTATCTCAGTATCGAAGTCGAAGTAGTCACATAGCTCTGTCCTAGAAACTATTACTTCCTTCCCATTAATACGTCCCCGAAGTTCAAAGTCATGCTCCAAGTCACCCTCCCTATGAATGAGAGATGTCATCCATTCATGAATCTCGGTCTCGTGAACATAAGGTGTCTCGATTCGTAATGCACCCGACCACCCTATTCGATCAAAACTCTCTATAATTCCAAAGTTTTTAAAGTCAGATTCTTTCAATATCTTCTCGATGTAAAAGTGAGTGGGTGGTTCGGAGACCAGTGGTGATGGTGGAGGTGAGGGATACTCTATATTAATTGGAATGGGCGTGTGCACGCGCATGCGTGGGGTGCGGGTGATACGTCGACGAGAACTCCCTGAAAATTGTTGTGACATCTATGCACACATAGCAAAGAACAACGGATTTTAGCATGAATAAATGTACATGATGGCACACAATCATGCAAATCTCGATGGAGTCCGAAGAAACCGGTGAGATAATTATAACCAAATTGTCAAGTGCGACGTGTTCCGCGTAGAGTAAATTATGCACACAATAACATCGTAATGATCAATCTCCTTGGATTTGTTGCATGTGCATGAAAGATGATGGCTACGTAGCATGGCAAGATTCTTTATATGTCGTGAAGTGCATGATTATGAGCGACAAGTAGAACGATTGAAAGCACGAATCATGAAAATGTGATGGAATGACATGTTCATACTGATTTTAGCATAACGAGTGAGGATCCTAAACTTAGCAACATCATGATTGTAGAGCTTCTAAGCACATCACATAGAGTAATTCCTAAAAATCCAAATTTAGAAATAAAAGATAAACTCATGAAATGCAAATATTCTAGGAATTTCTACTCACTAACAACATATCATGTAACTAAACACATTATGTTTTAGTAATTTTGAACCTAGGGCAGAAAGCAAGAACACTATCATTTCCATGAGAGAATAGCATTTCTTGATCTAAAATGAGAAATAAGGAGGAAAAACAACTTACATTGGTGAAAGGATCGAAGGATGAGCGTGAATCGACAAGAAATTCCACGTTGTAGAAGATTTGAGAGCAAAAAGTAGGTTAAAATT